>PITA01003980.1:46704-113920 GCA_004023965.1 Spilogale gracilis
AGACAACAAATCCCTGACCCTCTGACCCTTCGTGAAGTCGTTTTACATCGCTTCTTCCCTCCCCAGGAAAAAGAAACTTTATGTAAGGAAGAAGGAATTCTTCTGGTAAGGTTAAATATTCACAGGGGTGTTTTTCTAAATCAATATTTAAAAAGCACTTGGTGAAAAACGTCTTCTATGCCCGTCCTCCTCCCAGAGGACACCTTCCCTACCAGCCTCTTCCCGGCCCAGAATGAGGTCTGTTTAATATCCCGTCTCTTGTTTTACACTAGCTGTTTCAACATGGGGACAGTCGTTCCAAATTAGCATATATAGATTGGCCTTATTTTTTTTTTAAACATGCCACACAGTACTCCAAAGTACACATAATGGACACATTAAAATGTGACAAGTTTTCTATTGACAGAGGTTTGGCTCTATCTTCTGCTATTTCAAATAATATTACAGTTAATAATCTTGTACATATATCATCTTACATATGAATATTTCTTTAAGATTTTATTTATTTATTTGAGAGAGAGAGAGAGACAGAGCATGAGCAGGGTGGAGAGGCAAAGGGAGAGGGAGAAGCAGACTCCCCACTCACCTGGTACCCTGATGTGGGGCTCCATTCCAGGACCCTGAGATCATGACCTGAGCTGAAGCCAGACCCTTGAACCCACTGAGCCATCCAGATGCCCCTACATATGAATATTTCTACAGAATAAATTCCTAGGTGTGGAATTACTGGATCAAATTGTGTGAACGCTGGGAATTTCAACTGATAGTGCAAAACAGGCCCTCCACTCTAAATATACCACTTTAGATTATATCTTATTCCCACCAGCAGGGATTCAGAGGGACTGTTTCCTAAGGCCCTGACCAACAACTGAGTTATCCAACCTTTTTTTGTCTTATACAGTGTAAGTGATAATTATATTTTAGTGTAGTTTTAATTTTACTTTCTCTTACAATTAGTGAAAATGGGTTTTTTTCAATGTGTTGAAGAACCATTTATATTTTCTTTCTTGTAAACTGTTCATGTCTTTGATCCATTTTTACAGTGGGTTGCTGCTCTTTTTGTTATTGATTTGCAGAAGCTCTTTATATGTAAATCCTTTTTTATGGTAGGTTACCTTATGTTTTCAATTTATTGTTTATATTTTAATTGTGCCTATGATTTTTGTAATGAAATTCCTTTATTGTGGTAAAATATATATAGCATGAAATTTGTTATTTTAACCATGTTAAAGTACACAGCTCCATGGCATTAAGCTCATTCACATTGTTTTGCAACCATCTAGCTCCAGAACTTTGCATCTTCCCAAACTGAAATACCATACCCATTAAACAATAACTAACTCCTCGCTATTGAATTTATCATTGTTTTCTTTTATAACTTTGGAATTTCTCTTTTCCTAGATTTTTTTTTTTTTTTAAATCTCTACATTTTTCTTTTGGTCAGTAGTTCTCAGTCCTGGCTACATTCTAACCACCAGAGGAGCTTTTAAAAATACAGGTATAGGGGCATTTGGGAGGCTCAGTAGGTTAAGGGTCTACTTTCAGCTCAGGTCATGATCCCCAGGGTCCTGGGATCTAGCCCTGCTACCCCCCACCCACCCTCCATGCTCATCTTCAGCTCACTCTCCTGCTGCCTGCCACTCCCCTGCTTGTGCAGGCTCTCTCTCTCTGTTAAACACATAAAATCTTTTAAAAAATAAATAAAAATAAAATAAAATTTTAAAAAATACAGGTGTCTAGGTCTTACCTCCAGAGATTCTGATTTAAATTTGGAGTGAAGCCCAAACATTGGTAATTCTAAATAAATACCCCAGGTGATTCTGAAGCTCACTGGCACTGAGAACCATTGTTTTTTTGCATATTTAAAATTTTATCTTTTTAAAAATAAGGTTATTTATTTATTTATTTATTTATTTATTTATTTATTTGCTAGAGATTGAGAGAGAGACACAGAGAGAGAGAGAACAAGCAGGGGGAGCAGCAGGGACAGAGGGAGAAGCAGACTCTCCGCTGAGCAGGAAGCCCTCTGCAAGACTCGATCCCAGCATCCCAGGATCATGACCTGAGCGGAAGGCAGACTCTCAACCAAGTGAACCACCCAGGCATCCCACAATTTTATCTTTTGTATTTAAGTCTTTGATTCATCTTGAATTTCTTTTTTAAGATTTTGTTTATTTGACACAGAAAGAGAGACAGCGAGAGAGGGAACACAAACAGGGGGAGTAGGAGAGGGAGAAGCAGGGAGCCCGATTCGGGGCTAGATCCCAGAATCCTGGGATCATGGTCTTAACCGACTGAGCCAGGTACCCCTCATCTGGAATTTATACTAAGGTAAAGTGTGAAGTGAAAGTCAACCTCATTTTTTTTTCCTAGATTGGCTATTCAATTATTCCAATGCCATTTAGTGAGTGTAATCTACCACAACAGACTTCAGAACAGAAGAGAAATTCCTGCCCCTACCACTTAGTAATATTTGGGTGATTGAGGCAACTTATTCAAACTCTCTATACCTCAGTTTCTTCATCTATAAAATAGGGGTAATAATAACACCTCAAAGAATTGTTTTGAGGGTTAAAAAAATTTATAAATCCTTAGAACAGTAACTGGACCTTAAAATAGTGTATTATAGTGTAAAATAGTGTATTAATATTTGCTACTGTTATTTGTTTCCATTCAGCAAATAAACACATGCAGAGCCAACACAGATGTGACGGAATATATATACATACACATATATGTATAGGTTAATCAAAAGAGGATATAAAATTAACTCATCTAGATTCAGTTTCTGTAGGCACTGTAGCACTATGAAGAAACGCACTAATGCGTTAGCAGTGGTTATATTTAGGGGGATCAGGAGATCATGAATCCTTGTTTATTCTTCCTTAGCCTTTCTTATATTTTTCAAATCACCCACAGTGAGCAGGTATTGCTTATATTCGGGGATGGAATGGTGGCAGGGGAGGTTTTAAAAATTGCTAAGCACAGTCTGTTGCTCTGGATCCCATCCACCCGCGTTGCCCTGCCCCACGTGGGGCAAAGAGCCTGCTCTCCATGTTGCATCCGTGTCACGGACAGCGTTCTGGGGGGTGACGGCCCAGAGAGAATTCTGCCTCCAGATTGGAATGAAGAGCATTTTCTGGGTTATTCTAAAGCCGCAGACAGCCCTTGCCTGCAGTCTGCATTGTGCTAGCATTTTATCAACCAGGTCAGGAAGACCTTCTCAAAAGCCTTACAAAAGCCCCCATTGTTCTGTCAACAGATAGGATTAAGTCCCTGTTGTGATCAGGCCTCTGTCTGTTTCCTTAATAGATACTCTATTGTAGAAATAATGTTAAGGAACAGAAAAAGTCAAGCTGACATATTGGGTTTTTAAAACTCTCAGGATGCATGCCAGTGATTGTTGCTTTTCTAAAAGTCTTCCACACTTTACAACCGCTACTACTTCTTTTAAGTAATCTAGTCTAGAACCCTGTGTAGGACTGAAGCCAAATTCAGCCAGTGCTATTTAAGCAAGGAGCATTCTCCCCCCTTGAACATCCAGATGACTTTCATTTAACCCTCTTCCCCCCATGACTTCTGTCATTGCCCTAAAATGACTGAAAGAGCACCACAGGGACCATTCCTTTATCCTGCAAACCTCCCAGGAACTGGGATATAATTCCTTTGCACCCAGAGTCTAAAACACAATGAAACGTGTCCCTTATCTTGGCACTAGAAAGTCAAGGGAACTTCAGACACTTTCAGAGACCTAGAGAAAATTTCTCCCACCTCATTCAAATTCTTTGCAAGCACAAACTTTCAAACATCATCAAAAATACTTGTTCTTTAAAAAAAATCTGGGGGCGCCTGGGTGGCTCAGTTGGTTGAGCAACTGCCTTCGGCTCAGGTCATGATCCCAGAGACCCAGGATCGAGCCCCACATCGGGCTCCCTGCTCCGCGGGAAGCCTGCTTCTCCCTCTCTCACTCCCCCTGCTTGTGTTCCCTCTCTCGCTGTGTTTCTCTCTGTCAAATAAATAAAATCTTTAAAAAAAAAATCTGGGGGTGCCTGGATGGCTCAGTTGACTAAGTATCTGCCTCTGGCTCAGGTCATGATCCCAGGGCCTTGGGATTGAGCCCCACATCAGGCTCTCTGCTCAGCAATGAGTCTGCCTCTCCCTCTCCCTCTGTGTGCTCGCTCGCTCTCTCTCAAATACATAAATCTATTTTTAAAATATCTGAAAATAGGGGCACCTGTGTGGCTCAGTTGTTTAGTTGTCTGCCTTCGACTTGGGTCATGATCCCGGAGTCCTGGGATTGAGTTTGGCATCAGGCTCCCTGCTCGGCCGGGAGTCTGCTTCTCCCTCTCCCTCTGCCTGCCACTCTGCCTACTTGTGCTCCTTCTCTCTCTCTCTCTCTCTCAGATGAATAACTGAAACCTTTAAAAAGTGTTTTTAAATAATTAAAAAAATAAAATAAAATATCTGACAATAAAGTCCAATCCCTCCTTTCCAAAAGCACCAAGGACCACTATAAGCTGACAGATGACGAATACTTCAGAGAGCTGAGTCTGCACAGACTGGATATTGTAAGTGGTGACTACAGGAAAGTACTTTCTGTTTTAGAATTTAGAAGGCAATTAGGTATATGTAAAGTTCTCTTCACAAATGGTCTAGAGACATTTAAAATAATGCTATCTTTTAGGGGACTTGCAGCCCCCTTCCCAGGTTCTCTGCTTCAGTAGGTCTGGGATGTAAAAAATCTGATGGCTAAGAAACAGCAAGGAAAGGGTGAGGGCCACTCTTGTGGGAGGGCTTGATGCTTCTATCACTCACTACAGAAAAAGCCAAGGGGAAAAGCGTGACAACACCATCTAACATTTGTGGCTGGTCCTACTTTGCTCTTTTTTTTATACACATCATTTCATTTAATCTCCCATTAAGCCGAGGAGATGGATGTCAGCACAGTCATCACCATCATCACCATCCCCCCTCCCATCATCATCTGCTTTGAACAGAGGATGACACTGGTGCACACAGATAGTCATTTAAAAAGCCAAGATTTGGACCTAAGAGTTTTGACTCCTGCATTAGCGTGCTTCACCCCACACTACAGACCTTCCTGGGGAACATCTGACCACTTGACCATCCCTCACTATGGCAGATGTTGGATTGTCTTTCCTCCAGGATCACTCAGAGATGCCTTATGGACAGTCCTTCGCACAGAACCGCTGAGAGATGGGACCCCTCCGGCACCCAGCACCTGCCCTGCGGCAAGAGGCCCTGACAGCGCCCCCCGCCCCCCCAGCACAGGACGATTCAGAGGAAGACCCTCCTGGGCTGAGCGCCCTGTTTTGGCAGCCTGGGGACAAAGCCACACAGTCAACGCCACAAGCATTTTACATGCGTTATCTCTAATCCCCAACATCCTCCAAGGTAGATTTTTATCATTTCCCTTATTTTATAGGTGGGGAAAGTCTCGCTCAGAAAGTGTTAAGTGCATGGAAAGCCTCATCATGCCTTGGGTGTCCCCCTCCTAGGCATTCGGCACCACCCGCCACCCAGGGAGCTGCGCACCATGCTGACCCTCTGGGTACACCTTCCCCTCTCCTCTTTCCCCCCGCCCCCCCACCTCGTGATGGGCGGCCACGCAGGAGCCATCCATCTCTACCCAGCCACGCTGCATTAGGAGCTCAGCCTCACGGTGTGGTGCGAATGCGTGTTTTTGCGGTTTGAGTCCTGGTTTTGCCATTGCAGGCTGCAGGACCCAGGTGCGTCCCATAAACTCTCTGAGCTCAACTTCCTCATCTCTAGATCCACGATTAGAAGTAGCACTAATTTCTAGAGCTGTTGTGAGAATTAAACAAAGAAATGCGCCTGAAGTGAGCACTGAAAAAATGGGAAATCCATTCCATGATCCCCATTCCTACAGACCCCTTTTGCCGCCTCTGGCCACCTTCCTACCACCCATGGGGGGTAGGACTTCAGAGACACCTCTCCCTCCAACAAGTTTGGGGCAGTTTAAGTGGCTGCAACCCTTGATTTGGGGGCTCACTGTGCTACCCTACCCTCCTAGGGTAGATCTGGCCCCAATACTCATCTGTGCTTCAAATCTGAGCTTCTAGGAGTCCCCTGGGGGTCTGCTGGGGGCAGAGTAGGGGAAATGGGTGTGGCCAGCAGGGGAGGTGATGAGGAACAATTTCTTTTGAAGAGTGCTTCATGACTTTTTTGCTTGTTTTATTTTTAACTTGAAAACCACTGACTTGCAACATCCTTTCTGTGAAAAAGAATGTGCTTCAAGTTCCAGACCACACACTCAGGACACAACCTGTTCCTTCCACAGTAATAACAATAAACGTCATCAATGATCCAGTGTCCAAGTACTTCGAGGGGCACTGACACAGAACGTGGTCTCTCAGTCCAGACATCAAAAGCATTCCAAGTTCAAGAGTAGCTAATATTATGGCTTCTTTTTCCCTCTCTGAATTAAATGCATCTATCCATTGGACAATGATTCAACCTGCCCCTGCTATGAGCCAACAACAGAGGCCCATGCTGGGGATACTGACACAAACAAGCCTTGGGCCCAGCCTTCCAGGAGCAATTAGCCTCATGAGAGAGATGGATAAGGAAACTAGGAGTTCTCTCAAATGGGGCAGGGACTCAAAGACACAGAAGGGGAGTGCCTGGGTGGTTCAGTGGGTTAAAGCCTCTGCCTTCGGCTCAGGTCATGATCTCAGGGTCCTGGGATCGAGGCCGGCATCGGGCTCTCTGCTCGGCAGGGAGCCTGCTTCTTCCTCTCTCTCTCTGCCTGCCTCTCTGACTACTTGTGATCTCTCTCTGTGTCAAATAAATAAATAAAATATTAAATTAAAAAAAAAAAAGACACAGAAGGGGCCTCCAAGTAGAATGGCAAAACTTCGTGGGGGAAAGGAACACTGGGCTGAGACCCAAAGATGAGTAGGGGGTCCTGGGAGTGGGGTGATTCTCAAGTGTGGAGCACAGTATAGAAAAGATAGGAAGGCCCAGAGGCCACACGGTTCCACAATGTCTGCCACTCCAGCTTCCTCTTCAGACTGAAAGTGTTAGGCCCACAAGCCCCTAAACTGGTCAGTTGTGATAGCTGGTCTTCAACAAGATTGGACAGGTACGCACATGACCCAAAGGCTTGGGTCACAGGCCAGGGTGCCTTGTGAGGTATTCTCTATAGATGATATTAATGAAATTAGCCAACCGCCCGGCTCCCTCTGCAATTTCAAAAGGAAGATTCGCAAGTCTCTGGCCAGTAAGTGAACAGAGTGGAGTTCAGAAAAGCAATGCTGCCCCTGCTCCCGCCCAAACTTTGAGTTCTATTTCAAGTCTCTTCTGCGTGATGAATCACCCATCCCCCACCTAGTGACTTATTATAATCATCATCATTTTACCTCACAGTTTTCATGAGTCAGGAATCTGGGAAGGGCTCCGCTGAGTAGTTCTGGCTCAAAGTGTCTCCAGCAGTCATAGTCAGGTCAAGAAGGGTAGAACAGCAGGGAGCTGCTAGCTCTTTCTATCGCCTCCGAACATAGCTATGGTGTCTCTGCCCACGGGCTAGTTTGGGCTTCCCCACATCATGGCTGTTCTAGGGAAGCCAGCTGTTTACACAGCCTCTGAAGGAGTCAAGAGGGAGACTTTTAGAAGCTGAATCACCTTTTATGACCCAGCCTCAGAAGTACCCTAGGGTTACTCCCAAATTCTCTCTTGATCGAATGTGTCACAAAAGCCCCCAACCTAATGGAAGGGATATAGAAAAAGGTTGTCAACATATGTTGGAATTATCACACAGTCTCAGCTCAGCCTTACAGTGAAACTCCATTTTCCCTCAAGGATTTAGATTAAGGTTAACATAGGCTCTCTCTTCCTTGCACATGAAACAGTGACAGTTAGCTCAGCAGGGCTGAAGCAACAAGTATGAGGGGAGCACAGGGAAGGCTAAGTCTGGAGAAACAGGCAAAAATCTTTCATGTTAGACTAGGGACTGGACTTTTTCCTTCAAGTGTCTACTCTTTCTTGCAGGATGAGCGAGGACAGGTATGAGTGACTTTGACTTTAGTAAGTAGGCAGCCTCTGGGGCAGAGATTGAAAACTTGTGGTCCACAGCAGAAGACACTCCGTACAATGTTCCTTAGATTGGGATATTTCTTACAAAAAGTCAGCATTTCTGGCTTCTCTTGAAAAATTAGAGAATCTAACCACAGTGGGTCCTCCCTGCATAGACGCAGAGCAGGAAAGAAAAGCACATCTGTCCTCCAAATGGGGTATGTGCTCTCTGGTTAGCCATACTCCCCCCGTTTCCTATTGCATCACAGTTGTCTTGTTTCATTATTTTTGTTATCTTCCTTGGGTCTGTGACCTCTGATCTCAGGCTTCCCATAGACAATAGCTTTTATGACTCCAGACTAATAAATCCCCCTATTATTTAACACTTGGCCATGGAATGCAGACATAATCTCTCTTCATTTAAAGTATAATGTAGGGGCACCTGGGTCGCTCAGTCTTAAGTATCTGCCTTCGGCTCAGGTCATGATCCCGGGGTCCCAGGATCAAGCCCCGTATCGAGCCCCATACTGGGTCCCTGCTCAGCGGGAAGCCTGCTTCTCCCTCTCTCACTCCCCCTGCTTGTGTTCCCTCTCTAGCTATGTTTCTCTCTGTCAAATAAATAAATAAAATCTTTAAAAATAAATAATGTATAATGTACTTAAACTTTGTAAACACTATATGCACACATGTGTTTTCAACCATTTTTCTTTTTCTTTTTTTAAAGATCTTATTTATTTATTTGACAGAGAGAAGCACAGCACAAGAGGGAACACAAGCAGGGGGAGTGAGAGAGGGAGAAGCAGGCTCCCACCAAGCAGGGAGCCCGATGAGGGGCTCGATCCCTGGTCTCCAGGACCATGACCTGAGCTGAAGGCAGTTGCTTAACCAACTGAACCACCCAGGTGCCCCAACCATTTTTCTTAAAGAGAAACTTTGTGCTTAGGATCATCTCCCTTGCTGAATTGGATTTGGTCCATTTATTTAGAACAAATGGGAACCATCACATCCCCCGTAAGGTGTAAATCGGGTCCAAGGTGACATCCTTGCTGGAGAAGTCACCTCAGCTGCCCCATGAGTCAGCAACCTGGCCTGGGGGTGGGGCCATTAGCCCACAGGTGAGTACAGCCAATCAGAGGGTGGAAATGCCCTGCTTAGGTGCAAATCACTCAGTGATGTGTGACCTCACCTCACACATCACAGGAATGGCTCGTCACACTCCTTCTCCACTCTAGAAGTCCTACCCTTTCCTCAAGGCCCAAGTTCAGTCCCAACTCCTTCTGAAAGCCTTCCCTGATTACACTAGTTAGGATAGCCTCTGTGGCTGGCTTTGTGTCTGTGTTTCCAGGTTCCTTCATCTTATCTCCTCCATCCTGATATCTCAGCTTCCGTCAGACCCCCTTTCGGCACAGAGCCTGCCCGGATGACGGCTGCAAGTCTAGTTCGTCCGGCAGCCTGCTGCTCTGCTGTCTGGCTGAATCTGCTTTCCCGAAGCCTGTTCCTCCCCCACAGGCTGGGTCTAGAGCTAGTACTGCACACTTTCCCCACCTGTTCCTCCAGAAATGCCTATTCCTGAGTCTACAAGCAACACTGAAACCAATGAGAGAGTGAGAAAATGAAAAAACCAGAAGAACATAATCTTGGGAAGCAAAGAAATGGCCAGAGGAAACTCCAGCCATGGGCAGGTTGGTGTTGTCATTCAAAATTGAAAATGAACCACAGGAGACACATGGGCCCCTGAGTGGCCACTATTAATCCTGTGTTTCAGTTCAGGTTGTGTCTTTAGATTCTAGAAGAGCTTTCCTGAAGGAAGAGTTCAACATGAGAAGGGGGGTAAGGAAGAAGTAGGGGAAGCACCACAGTTAGGAATAAAGAGAAGAGCAAGAGGACAGCAGGGTTCTCAGGACTGTTCATGAAAGGGGATCATGAGTGTGAGAGAGACTGGATGCTTTTTGCTGATTGGCACCCGCCAATAGGCAGAACTGAATAAGGTGGCCGGGCCCAAACATTTAAAAATCAAATACTATTGTAATTTAGAGTGTAGGGGGGCAGAAACAAGAGCTCACGCGATAGAAAACCTCATGCTTGGATTAAAGTAGTCAAATAAAGGGGTGCCTGGGTGGCTAAGTCAGTTGGGTGTCTTGTTTCAGCTCAGATCATGTTCCTGGGTTCCTGGGATCAAGTCCCATGTCAGACTCCCCACTCAGCAGGGAGTCTACTTCTCCCTCTCCCTCTGACCCCCCCTGCTAGGGCTCTTTCCCTCTCTCTCTCAAATACATAAATAAAATAGTCAGATAACTTAAATGCAAGAAACGACAAAAGATTTTACTCATGTGTCTAAGGCATAATAAACATTGAATATTATCACGGGGGGGGGATTGAGATCAGAATTAGATAATATCCTACATAGTGGTTAAATGCTGTCCATCTATCATCACATGCTTGTGCATTTGATGACCCTGACGTCTACTAAAGGCCTGCTCTGAGCCAGATGCTGGGGATGCAGGATGAGCAAGAAAGACACAGTCCCTGACCGCGTGATAAGTGTGTTTTAGGATTAGTTATCTTCAACTGGAGATTGTAACATTTCTATCCTCAAGGGGCGTGTGGACAATCTTTGCTGCCCTTGACGAAGGACCTCGCTGGCATTTACCAGCAGGGGACCAAAGATGCTAACCTGCTACACTGTACGTACTCTGACTAAAGGCCAACAGCACCCCCATCGGGAAATACTGGTTGTACGAGATATGACGTATCATTTTTAGAGGCACATTTTTTTTTTAAATAACAAGACCAAACACATAATGTTTATTTTCGAAGTATATATTTTCAAATTTCTTCACAGTGTTCCTATTTAAATTTCACTGAATGCTTGTCTTCTAAATGACACACTTTGGAAAACACTAGAATACAGGTTAAGAGCAGACACTTCTAGGTTTGAATCCCAACTCTAATGAGTTTAGACTGTGATGAAGCTGCTTAACATCTCTGAGCTTCCTAATATGAAGTAAATAATAGCTAACTCATTGAGGTTGGGTTTTTAAGAGAATGTAAGGCAGTGATGTCTATAAATTGCCAGGAAATCTGGATGTTCAAAAGAGGTGTCCAGTATAGACAATGTAGCCCAAGCAGTTCAGGTATGGAAAAGGATGATGTGATAGAGAAAAAACTGGGGACAGGGGATGGCTTCTTGAAAAATAAGGCCATCTGAAGTATGAAAGGACACAGAGGAATGATAAAGGGGAGAGGAAGGACCAGAGGGTAAGGCTGGAGGACAAGGGGGGAAATGATCCAAGCCAGGAGACACACACACCTGCAAGATGTTCTTCTCAGTCCATTGCACATCCAAGGAGTGATTCATCTCCCATGCAGAATCCCTGGAGCAAATAGGTCCTTCTTGATACACCCTCGACTTCTAGCCTTCATCTCCTTTGTGTATCCAGTGCCACTCCCAGAGGAGATATACAAACCATTCTCTTGGTCTCAGATGGTCCTGCCTCAGATGATTCACTCACAGAACAGCCCACTGGCAGACACGGCAGTGTCTAGGCAAGATCCAGCTAAGCCCTTTGGCCTAGCCTCTCTTCGCACGCCATCTCGGGGCCCCATCGGTGTTTCGTGAGGTCAGGAGCAGGGACAATAGCAGGAAGTCTAAGCAAGCAGCAGAAGGAGTCTGCTTCTACTCTCTATGGTTTTGCTTATTAATTTGTTTTCTTGGCATATTAACCATCTTGACAAGATTTCTGTGAAGTTCCTTTTGATCACTTCTATTGAGCAGAAGTCTATCTCTTAGCCAAAAGTTCCCTCAATGACCATGAACAGTGTTCCCATGTTCTGGAGGTAACTCTCATGCCTGTTGCAAAATACAGAGTAGTGCTTTAGGTGTGTGGTAGAGAGAGGAGGTAGAACTATGGGAAAGATGCTCTGCTTCTTGGCATTTATCCAGTAGGCCACTGTAGACTTTATAAGTACTTGCTGGCTCTTCTTGCTTGTTGTAGGAAGCCCCAGTACTCAAGTGTTGTTTCACACACACTTTAATACAGGGAAACATCCCAGCTGCTGTCCCCCACCTCTTTGTCTCCTTCTTTAGATAAAAATATTCACAAACTGGGTAAGAGTTGCCCCATTCTTAATCTCGCCCAAGCTTTCCTTTCATTCTCTCTCTTCTATACGGGTATTTTTCTGGAGCCAGCTGCTCTCCAAGAAGATGAGTTACAGCTGCCAGTCATGGCCAGTGGGGAAACACCTCTGTCTTGGGCTTTCGGATGTCACCAGGCAGGTTTTCTTGGTATGGTTTTGGCATCTGTCCTTAGCCAAATCTTGAGCTCTCCAATTAGTCCCCTTGATTGGGAATTAAACTGGGGTGCTGTTTGGTTTGTTTAGAAAGGAAAGTAGTTAAGACATGCAACTATGCCCTCTTTTCCTCATTCACACCCTAGAGTTGATGGTGAGGCAACATTACTCAGTTGGTTAAGCACCTGTATTCGGCTCAGGTCATGATCCTGGAGACCTGGGATCAAGTACCACATCGGGCTCTCTGCTTGGCAGGAAGCCTGCTTCTCCCTCTCTCACTCCCCCTGCTTGTGTTCCCTCTCTAGCTGTGTTTCTCTCTGTCAAATAAATAAAATCTTAAAAAAAAAAAAAAAAAAGAAGGACCTTGGCCTTTCGTATTGACGAGGTCTTCCCCCAAATCTGTCTTTCTTTGCAAAATATCATCTTCTCATCTTCTGTTTGTACAATGGATTCAGTCATCTAAGAGGCAGTAAACACTCTCTGTAGGTAAAAGAGTTGTGATAGATTAGTAATGTCTGACTTACAGGCAGAATGAGAAGTGGCAATACGTACGCCACATGTTCGTCATCCTTAGTCTGTAACCAACCAGATTATGGAATTGATTTTCCTATTATTTTTAGGGTCATAGTTCAGTCCATTGTTTCTGTTCCTGGGACCTATAATTACCTTTGAAAGAAATCTATTTTTACCTGGGCAATTATATCCCATTTCTTCATGCAACTCAACTTCTTACATTCGGTCAAGAGAATTTATTGGGCCCTGCTATGTGCCAAATACTATTCTAGGACCCTCATAATCCATCAGTGAACAACAAAGGCAAGATCCCTGTCCTCATAGACATTATTTCCTAAAGCAGAGAGAAAAATCACATATAAACAATTATATACATAAGAACATTTTAAGTAGCAAGTGCCTTGCGATATGGAATATACCAATGTGTTAGAGTGACTGGAAGAGAATTTTGCTGTTGTTTGTTTTTAAGGTGAGAGATACCCTATGGCACACTCATATGACATTGGGAGAATTGCTGGATGGAAAGAGAAACTGATTATTCAAGAGAGAGAAAGAATAATTACAGGAACTCCTTGGATGTCCCTTTTTTTTTCTGTACACTTTGCCTTCACCAGAGCAGATTAGATTTTTCTCTCTCCAAGTGATCCCTTTGTAGTCTGTGGTCCTTACCTTCTCTGTGCTTCCAGAGCTGTTTCCCATCATATAGACCATGTCCACCAGCTTCCCAAAGAAAGTCACACATGACAGCATTTGCCCATGTATCAGGTATTTTCACATAGAAAAATGGTATTTTTCCACAACCTAGACTTTAAGCCAACTTAAATGTCAAGTGTGTTGTCAATAAGGATCGACTTCCTTCTCTTATATTTATTCAAGAGGATCCATTTTCTTGACCCTTTCTCTCAAATAATTCTCTCCATCTGTTTTTGGCAACAACAAAGACCTTGTCAGCGAACTATTATAGTCATATAGTGTAGCTTCCCCGCCAGAAAGTAAGAGAGAGATTCCTGTAATACTAAATGGCCAAATTGATGGTCAGCTGCTCAACTCTTCCATAAATTCTTGACAAAATAAGCAAACATGTAATTCACAAGAGAACTTTGGCCCTAAATCCCCACTTGGATTTCCTAAATTTTGTGAGCTCAGCCAGGCCATGCATGACTCTTTCAGATACCTTACCCCAAAGCCCAGACTAAATCCAGACCCAAACTTATCCTGGCCTGAACTTAACCTTGACCCAAGAAGGAGTGTCTTCCTCTAAAATTCTAGAGCAGAGCCAACCAAGGCTCACCCCAGGGCAGAGAGTTTTTCATTCAACGGGTCACTGTAGAGGAAAAGGGCTAAGAGCCAGGAGGTCTCAAAAGAACCTAAAGAAATATCAACAGGAAAAAGGAACTAATGTGGAAAAGCTTTTCATCCTTTATTGATTTTACCATCGTGGCCCAAATGTTTCTTTGGCTTTGACCCATATCAAAGTTTCTCTTTTCTTCTTCTTCTTCTTCTTCCTCTTCCTCCTGGTCTTCCTTTTCCTCCTCCAGTGTGTATATGAGAAGGTTTGGCAGAGAGGTTCACTGGCTCTTCCCAGAGATTAGAGCACGCTATTAACATAAAGCTGACAGATTGTAATTACAGACAATCAGATTTCCAACTGTTAACTTCTTCAGCAGCTCCCCTCAAATGCAATTTTCATGTATTCTTACTCTTATATTTTAGATCAGAGACTGAGACCTGTCCCCCACCACAAGGCTCTTGTTTGTGATCATTCAGGCAGTCAGGGAGAAAGTGAGCTCTTCTGGAAAATTTCCATTTGCTATGGGTTAGAATCCTAATTGAAAATGTCTCTTTTGTACTGTGTTTAAATTCTCAGCCCAAAGCACAATTTCTGTTTCTTTGCATCACATCTTAACCCTGCCGCCAACCCTACCCCATGTTTATTAATCTTGTCAGGTAAAATCTGTTTTGGGGGACCTCCCTTGGTCAATTTAATTCTACTATCAGCTGCCAGTTGAATAAAAACAAGCCGTTGTATTTGTCAGTTGTCTTAATTTCAAATGTTTCATACAGTTCCATGTTCTATTGTTTCCAAGGTGTTAGAATGAATTTGAAGTCAATTATATTTTTTCTTTTATACAATGCTTATGTTCAGTTTTCTACTCAATTAGCAAACCTTTTTTTAATTGATTGATAAAAGTTCTTTCTATATACAAATGTTCCTTCCATTTTTCATTTGCTATTTATGTTTGTTAATTTTTTTAATGTTGAAAAGTTTTTGATTCTTAATTGATTAGATTATAATTTTTTCTTTGTTTTCTGGTTTTTGTTTTTGTCTTATGATAGTCGTCTTCATCCCAATATAATGAAATTACCCATTTAATTTTCTTCTACTGTGCCTGTGGTTTTATTTACATTTGTATATGACATAGGTCAACAAATTACAGCCCTGAAGCTAAATCCAGCCAGCTGCCTATTTTTGTAAATAAAGTATTATTGGGACACAGCCACATTAATTTGTTTATGTATTGTCCCTTCACCTGCTTTCACATTACAATGGCAGTTAATGGTTGTTACAGAGATGATATAGCTCACAAAGGCTAAAATATTTATTATCTGGTGGTTTATAAGAAAAATTTTGTCCACTTTAATTATAGGGCATTAATATTTATTCTAGCTCTCTATATTAAATAGTCAGTACTTTTTCCCACTAATTTAACTGTCACACTTATTAGATATAAACACACACACACATACAAATACAAGCTATTTTGTTCTAGTAATTTGCTGCCTATGTCTACAACAGTATCATACTTTTTTAAAAAATCATAGTTTTTTTTTTAAGATTTTATTTATTTATTTGACAGAGAGATCACAAACAGGCAGAGGGTCAGGCAGAGAGAGAGGAGGAAGCAGGCTCCCCACTGAGCAGAAGCCCCCTGCAGGCCTTGATCCCAGGATCATGACCTGAGCTGAAGGTAGAGGCTTAACCCACTGAGCTACCCAGGCGCCCAAAACCATAGTTTTAAAATAGGTTTAAAGTGCTGAGATTAAAAGTTCTTTCACTATCACTCTGAAAATCTTCTCTTTTTTTAAATATTTTATTTATTTATTTGACAGAGACAGAGATCACAGGCAGGCAAAGAGGCAGGCAGAGAGAGAGAGAGAAGAGGAAGCAGGCTCCCGCTGAGCAGACAGCCCGACATGGGCCTCGATCCCAGGACCCTGAGATCATGACCTGAGCCGAAAGCAGAGGCTTTAACCCACTGAGCCACCCAGGTGCCCCACTCTGAAAATCTTACTGACCATCTTTAAGTCTATTCTTCTGAAATAAGTATAGAATCGTTTTGTTAAATTCCTATATCTGTTATGAGCATTCATACACAAGTCCTTATGTGGACATATGTTTTTATTTGTCTTTTTAAAATTTAAATTCAATCAATTAACATATAATGTATTGTTGGTTTCAAAGGTAGAGATCAGTGATTCATCAGTCTTATACAATACCCAGTGCTGGTTACATCACGTGCCTTCCTTAATTCTGATCACCCAGTTACTCCCCTCCAGCAACCCTCAGTTTGTTTCCTACAATTAAGATCTTGTCTCTTATGGTTTGTCTCTCTCCCTGGTTTCATCTTGTTTTATTTTTTCCTCCCTTTCCCTATGATCTTCTGCCTTGTTTCTTAAATTCCACATATGAGTGAGATCTTATGATAATTAGCTTTCTCTGATTGACTTATTTTGCTTGGCATAATTCCCTCTAGCTCCACCCATATCATTGCAAATGGCAAGATTTCATTTTCGATGGCTGAGTACTATTCCATGATATATATAAGGTATGTTTATACATATTTATTATATATGTGTATGTATTACATATATTATATGTATATTTGTATAAATATACACATACATACATATACAAATATTTATGCAACATCTTTATCTATTCATCTGTTGATGGACATCTGGGCTCTTTCCATAGTTTGGCTATTGTGGATGCTGCTGCTATGAACATTGGGTGCAGGTGTTTTTATTTATCTTTAATAATTATTACTTAAGAGTGGATGAGATTGCTGGTCAGATGGTAAGTGTACATTTAATTTTATAAGAAACTACCTATTTTCCTTATATTTAAATTTTTCTTCTTTCACAGTACTTTGATTTTCTTTTTTAAAGAAATCAGTTATGCCTCTGTGGGATCTCTTTTGACTGTTTCTTACATTTACTATTTTCTCTTTAATCTTTTTTAACTTTTATTTCCATTTCAGTATATTCAGTTTCCTCATTCTTATCTTACACTCTGCCATGGTCATCTCTTTGGTGTTTTCCAGGTTTTCTCTAGTTGCTCTCTTCTATCTCAGAATTTCTAATTAAGCTTAGCCTTTCAATGTATTTCTGTTAATAGCAACTTTTGCTCCCGCTACGACACTTTAGGGTTCCATTTGATACTCATTTTGGAAAACCCATTTGGAAATGTTTATCAGTATCTACTAAAATGAAGATGAACACAACCTAAGATACTGTGAACCCTGGATCTTTATACAGGAATCTTTATAGATGATCTTTATATATGAATATATATATTCATATGTAAAAGAAAAAATATATGAATGCAATTCAATGAAAAATATATTCATATATATATATATTGAAAGCCCTTTGTTAGTCATATGTATTATATATATTCCCCTTCTTTGGCTTTCTTTTTCCTTTCCTTTTTCTTTTTAAATATTTTATTTATTTATTTGATAGAGAGAAACACAGCTGGAGAGGAAACACAGGCAGGAGGAGTGAGAGAGGGAGAAGCAGGTTTCCCGCCAAGCAGGGAGCCTGATGCAGGGCTTGACCCCAGGACTCCGAGATCATGACCTGAGCTGAAGGCAGCCGCTTAACGACTGAGCCACCCATGCACCCCTCTTTTTTATTTTCTTAATTTTATTTTTGATTAACAGAACTTTTATTTTAATGTATTGATAGATGATAGATAGATAGATAGATAGATAGATAGATAGATTATAGATTCCTTATAGTCAGTGCTTTTTAATCTTCTGTTTAAGAAGTCTTTCCATATTCTGAGATCATGAAGATATTCTCTTATACTATTTTCTAGGAACTTTATTGTTTTGCCTTTCTTTTAAAAGAATAGTTTAGCTTAATTTTATTTTTGTTTATGTGTGAGGCAGAAATTAATATTTATCTTTTTCCAAATGGGTATTCAAATATCCCAGCACATTCACTGAAAGGATTCCTTTTTCCACTGCTCTATTGTGTCACCTTTGACATAATCTAGAGTCCATATATCTGTTTTACTATGCTAATCCATTGAAAAATTTTGGCCATTCTGGAGTCAATATCACAAAGTCTTAATTGCTATAGTTTTGTGACAATCTTTTTTTAAAAAGATTTTATTTATTTATTTGAGATAGGGTGAGTGAGTGAGTGAGAGAGAGCATGAGAGGAGAGAAGGTCAGAGGGAGAAGCAGACTCCCCAGTGGAGCTGGGAGCCCCATGTGGGACTTGATTCCGGGATTCTAGGATCATGACCTGAGCTGAGGGCAGTGGCTTAACCAACTGAGCTACCCAGGTACCCCAGTTTTGTAACAAATCTTGACACTGATAGCTGATTTCTTCCATATTATCCTTATTTATATAGACATTATGTTAACATATTATCTTATATATTAAATTAACTAATTTCCTATTAATACATATATACTATTAGCAAGTAATATACTTATGTAAATATATTATATTTATATATTATATTATTTAGTATCTATTATTTTATATATTTATATATGTATTTTCCTCTAGACACAGCTTTATCTACATCCCACAACTATGAACATATAGTAATTTTATTATTTCTCAGCTCAAAACATTTTATAATAGTATTAGGTTCATAGCTATTTAGTATTGTTGTATCTTCCTAGTGAACTAAATCTTTAATTTTATCTTTTTCCAGAGTGAATTTATGTTACTTCTGCCATGTGTCTCGAAGCCCTAGTAACCTGGGATGATGTAAATCCAATTTGGAGGATGAATAATTAAAGCTGAGTTTCTATTCCTCTAAAGGCCTATTTATTTCTAGTTCAACCTCCTTCTAGGGTGCAAGCACCCCTTGGGGTCTCACTCTAAAGGGAGGAGGGCTCATCAAGCTTCTCTCTTGTTTTATTCCTGTATTATCAGTTGTGCTCTTCATTGGGTCACTATGCATATTTAAATTTTGTTATCTCATTTGTTTATCTCTTTGAGGGTTTCTGTCCTGTTTCATAAAGATCATCTCTTCTACTCTATTGAAGATACCAAGGGGCTTCCTGAAATTTTCTTTTGGAGCCTTAGTACATTTTTCTGAAGGTATATTTGGCCTCTGAATCTTCAGCCTATTTCCTTTTCCTTGTTTCTGTAATTTATTTACAGGTTCTATATTAAATTCTTTTTCTCTTTTATCATAATTCTCATCACCATACTATAGCTCACATTTATGGAGTGCTTTCTGTGTACCATCCTAAAGCATTTCTCACATATTGACTCATGTAACCCTCACAACAACAATGAAGAAAGAATTATTAACTTCATTTTATAGATGTGAATGCTGAGACACCAAAGTTAGGTAACTTGCCCAAGGTCACAGAGCTATAATTGGTGGAGTCAGGATTTGAACCTTATAGACAGTCTGGCTCCACTGTATGGATGCTATACTGCCTCTCAGGCGTATTTAAATCATTTTTAGAAGGTAAGACCTACTTGAAGTCAGTATTTGGACAACAGATAATATGTGCAGATTTCCTCTGACTCCATTTCTATTTGCGTGAAGGTCAAAGTCCATTCTTAGCTGCACAGTTGAAGGGCGGACTGGAGTACGTAATATTCAGCCCAGTTCTGATTCCATTGGGTGTCCATCCATTTAAACTCTGCATCTGAGACTCTGAACCCATTTGATTCTTGAAAAGCTACAGTTCTCACTAGTTCTGACAGAGTTCTTTCTCTCACTGCCAACTTAAATAGCTCTTTACTTCTAGGTATTATACCTCCCAGGACATATTACGGCCAACCCCCCCACCCCAGGGTTTCCCAACACACACACACCATCCCACTACTTACTGCTTAATTAACTTCCTGGGGACTTGTGGTCTTTAAGTAGATGCACAGAGATGACAAGGAAAGAGGAGGAGAATCAACCTTGATTATCTTACAGGACCCCACAGTAGAATGGCAGCTGGGTCTTTGCACCAAGAGATAAACAGTGGGCAGGTCTGAAGAATCTTATGTTTTTCATGTACGTTCACTTTCATGATCTGAATGAAGGGAAGGGATGTCTTAACCTTCATTTGCCTATCTTGATGATTCCTCTAAAATTCTAGGTTTATGTTGTCCATTAGATTAAGATTTTTGGGGTGGTTTTAAGTTTCTCCACACCACTCCCTGCCCTGATTCCATAGATACTTTCTTTAAAAAGTGAGAGATTGGAGCATCTGGGCGGCTCAGTTGGTTAAGCGCCTGACTCTTGATTTCAACTCAGGTCATGATCTCCAGGTCCTGGGATCAAGCCCTGTGTTGGGCTCTGAGTTCTGTGTGGAGTCTGCTTCTCTCTCTCCTTCTGCTCCTCCCCCAGCTCATGTTCTCTCTCTTTCTTTCAAATAAATAAATAAAATCTTAAAAAAAAAAAAAAGTGAAGGACCGGGGCACCTGCATGGCTCAGTCAGCTCAGGTCATGAGTCTGGAGTCCCACGATTAGGCCCCGAACTGGGCTCCCTGCTCAGCAGGGAGTCTGTTTCTCCCTCTATCCCTCACCCTGCTTGTGTTCCCTCTCTTTCACTCTCTCTGTCTCTCTCTCAAATAATTAAATAAAATCTTTTTTTTAAAAAAAGAAAAAAGTGAGAGATGCTGTACTTACGGCTGCTAATCAAGAATTCTCCTCAACTATTATTTTTAAAGCTTACCAAACAGATTAGATCAGATTAGTGATCAAAGAAATTCATAAAGGCATTCATATTCATAAAGTGCATATAAAATCCTAAATCTGATTACAGCTTCATCAGTGGCCTTCTGGTATCTACAGATACTTTTCACCTCACTTACTATCTTCCAAATTCTCAACACATAAAAGTAACCAATCAAGCCTTGTCTATAAGCACAGCCTCCTTTCTTGGATAGGACCAAGAAGCAACCACTGTTTTCCTACCCAACCAGTAACACTCTCCTCTTCTTCCTGAGTAACACAACTCTAATTTTATTTGGAATAACTACAGTTTTTCTTTTAAAGATTTTATTTATTTGACAGAGAGAAACACAGCCAGAGAGGGAACACAAGCAGGGGGGAGTGAGAGGGAGAAGCAGGCTTCCCGCTGAGCAGGCAGCCCGATGTGGGGCTTGATCCCAGGTCTCTGGGATCATGACCTGAGCCAAAGGCAGTCGCTTAACCAACTGAGCCACCCAGGTGCCCCAGAATAACTACAGTTTTGATCATTCTTTAAACCTATGGTTACGAGACATTATTTTGGCTAAGGAAATGTGACTAGAAGTTGTTGGGGGGGGCAGTGCACAGAAAACCTCTTTCCACGGGGACAGGGAACTGGGGATTGCTCCTCTCTTCTTGTGTTTCCCCACTTCCTCCTGCTTCCTGCCTGAACACACACATGATGGCTGGATCTTCAGCAGCTGTGTTTGACCACAAGCAACCTAGAGATGAACAGAGTTAGATCATGAGCAGCCTAGAGATGTGGATGCAGAGCAGATGGACAGAGTGACCAGTATGGGTCCCTCCTGCCAGTTTTGGGTTTCATGCTTCTGGACTTCCCTTATAAAACAGAAAAGTAATAATACAAAAAAAACTCATATTTTATTTAAACCACAGTTACTTACAGTCTTTTACTAGCCATCCAATACAATTTCTAAGATTCTCCTCTAAATAATAAAATTAATAAAAAAGTGAATGCTTGTTTAGTGCCTACAATGTGCTAAGCGATGAGTGATATTTTATGTGATTTTAAGTGATGTGAATGCCTTGAAGTCTCACAGCATTATTATTACCTCACCAGATAGGTAAGGCAATCTCCGTGAGAACACTTGAACAGCTTGCCCAAGTAGCAAGTAGTGGACCTCAGATTTGGTTCCAAGCAAGGCTCCAAATAGGCACATTTAGCCACATGCTAACTAGGTGTAACATCTGAGACCAAACATCAAAAATGGCCCCAGAATGGGGCACCGGGGTGGCTCAGTTGTTAAACATCTGCTTGTGGCTCAGGTGATGATCCCAGAGTCCAGGGATTGAGCCCCACATCGGGCTCCCTGCTCAGTGGGAAGCTGGCTTCCTGCCTCTCCCACTCTCCCTACTTGTGGTCCTGCCCTCACTGTCTCTCTATGTCAAATAAATAAAAGCTTTAAATTAATTTATTTTAATTAATTTTTAATTAATCAATTAATAATGGCACCAGAAAATAACGGGGCACAGCGATTGGGCAATGGCAGTCCCCGCAGGTAAAGCTGGGTAGTCTCCAGACTGCTACACGTCTTTCAGGGCATTCTCTGACTTTTCTAAGCCTCATAAATGCCACCCAAACCCCAACCTGCACAGCCTGAGGAGCAGCTGTCGCATCTGGGTGCTGGGCCTCCCACCACCACGCGGCCGGCCAGCTGGAATTCCACTTTTGCATACCATTCGGGAATCTTGCGTATAAGTCATCCTTTGGCAAAATCCCATTTTTCTCCTGAGTAAAACAGGAGCAGAGTGGTCGTCAGGATTACTGATTAGCGACCCCTCAGCGTTTCTCCCATGATGTGGTGAGGCGCCCTAACACATACCCCCTCATCCTCTGTTTGTGGCTGTGCTAAGCATTCAAGGTCACCCCCAAGTAATAACCAAATTCATTTCTAAGAATTTGCCCAGAGTCTCTGGGAAATTTATATATGCATTCCTATAAGGTGCTTTCAGACCTTTTGCACTCAACTTCAAACCTTTGCCTATGTTGAAGATTCCTCTAAAATTCTCTCTCAACTTCAAAAATGTTACTATTATGCTTACAGGAAGGTGCTGCTTTTCCCCTTTTCTTTTTCTCACCCAAATCTGTTCAGACTGAAAGCATTTGACTGAAGAGGTCGACTCAGTGATACACCGATTTCAGCAAATGGGAAAAACACTGAAAATGTTTCCAGACCTCAAACACACGTGAGCCAGTATTGCACTAGGGCCCCTATTTGAACGCATGCGTTGCTGGGCTCTGAGTTTGAGAAGCCTGAAGAGATGGACCAGGTGAAGGGAACACAGAACCATTCCTAAGGCAATCTGGGTAAGCCCCTCCCTGCAAAGCATGACTTGACAGTGAATAGGAAGACTCCTCTAACAGCAAATCCCGCTGTCCACCCCCCACCCCCAATGACCTATCGCTAATGTCTGAAATCCTACCACAAAGTTTTTTCACTTCTTACACTTATGGGATGCTGCTGCTATTGAGAAAGACACCAACATACAATTTTCTTCACCAGGTAGAATGACCCAGTTTATCAGTGCCTAAGAGCTACCAGAGAGAGTATAAATGAGAACACCAAAAGAGGAGTGTGGTTGGTGGGGCGGGGCTGGGGGGTTTTGGGGGGTGAGAGCATGAGGGGCACAAGAGAAACACTGAGCGGTGGGGGAGTGCAGAAGCTTAGGGGCCGCAGAGGAGGGGCACCAGGAGAGGTGAGCTCCCTGGGGAGGTGGGGGTTCATGGGGTGTGGGGCACAGAGCAGAGGGATCTCGTGAGGGAGCCTCAGAGAGGACGACTGCACATAGAGTCCTTAGCACCCAGCATTGCCCTGGGTGGGGACACCTGGTAGATCTGATCATTGAGAAGTGAGGGGCAGGAGCATGTGGGCCCTGGGTTCCAGAGGGGGAGGGGGCTGAATGAGGGGAGAAGAGGAGGAAGACAGCAGAGTCCATTGTCTCCCACTTCACACAATTGCCCTCCTCCATGAGACTAGCGCTGACACATGGTTGATGCTTTCCCAGTCAGCCCCGAGCCCCACCTTGCTGCTCCCCTTCCCAGGGTCAGTCTCCAAAAACTGGTTGTCTAGTCACATGGGAATGAGTCAAGGCCCTGCCAGGCTGGGTAGGGCGTGGGTGGGGGTGGGGGCTGGCAAGACTTGCACAAACGCTGGACGGCTGAGGTCACCAGAGGGAGCCCAGCTGCCTCACGAAGCCGCAGAGCGGCCCCTCCAAAGGCTTCAAGAGGAGGGGAGTCGGGCAGCTGGATTTCTGGCTTCCCATCTGGCTTGGCCCCTGATGTGCTCTGTCACTTCCCAGACCAGAGTATTAGCAGGGATAATGAGTCCCTTCCTGTCTGCCCCTGTGGATGAGGGAAGGTCCGAGGAGATTTTAGCACCAACACCGCTGACATCCCCGAGCTTGGCTTTCTGTTCCAGGGTCACACTGGGCGTTCCTGGGTTGTAAAGTGGCATCCGGGGGGGTTTCCAGAACCTCTGGCAGGGTGGAATGTTGCACCTCTCCCAGGACAACCGGCCTGGGGGATTCCTGGCCAGTTTGAGTCTGATGGGAGGCGGTTAAGGGATGCCAAGTCTCCAAGCCAGGTCAGCTCAATCCTGGAGACTTCACAGCCAGCCCGAACTTGTGCCAAGTTTCAGATTTATCCACCTCAGTCCTCCAAACCCAGCGGCTGATGCAGGAAGCCAAGCCGATAGGAATAAAGGCATGTATCACTGGACATGGCACAGAAAACACCAAGGTAGAAATAGAGAAACCTACCCCTCCTCTTCATATCTAGAGCTTGTCACATCTGAGCGAAAGGCAACAAAGAAACTCCAGGGCAGCCATCCCAAAAGTCTCTGCCTCTCATGGGGAGAGGGGGCAGAAGAAGGAAGGGAGATTTTTTAACTCCCCCCAGCTGTCACCACACCCACTTGCAGAAATTCTGAATCATCTCCCAGGTAAGAATGACTGCGGTCTTGACAGCCAAAAAGATTCAGTAACTTTACTAAGCACCTCCTTGTTCTGGTGTCACGTGCAGCTTCCTCAAGGCACCAGGACACACGCAGTTAAAGAACCTTTGCTCTCCAGTGG
Source organism: Spilogale gracilis (assembly GCA_004023965.1). Lineage (NCBI taxonomy): Eukaryota > Metazoa > Chordata > Mammalia > Carnivora > Mephitidae > Spilogale > Spilogale gracilis. The sequence goes on from PITA01003980.1 coordinate 71,612, forward strand.
GGCACCACTCTGGACTTGTCTAAACATGACGATTTATTTACTCATGAGACAGTCCTTCAGGGAGTGTCTGAAGCACCCTAACTTCACCCTTAGGGTGGGATGCTACAGGGGGAGAAACCCGCTGGTCCAGCCTGATCCCAGCAGGCAAGTGAGGTTGGGTCTCACGGTCACGGGCAGCCCCCAGCTCCAGCCTCCAGCTCTAGTGGGAACAGGTAGCAAACCACACAGGGGTTAGCCCCACAGGTGGACAGAGTGCAAGCAGTCTCAGCAGTGCAGTGTTTGGAAGTCTGGCCAAGCAGGTTTCTGTAGCCAGAAATCTGCAACTGAGCTCTGGGGTTTAACAGAACTCTGGGGGCTGGGCAACAAGCAGGTATAGGCAGAGAGGCAGGGGTCTTAGGAGGTGACCAGGAAAGGAACCCAGGAACAGAGACCAAAGGGAAAACAAATGGGGTTGAGCCTTGGATCTTGGGAGTTCGCTCTGGATCCCTTTGCCTTGGATCAGAAGGAGGGAGGGAAGGGGAATGAATGGCGCAGTCATGGGAGAATATGGACCAGATGGAGCATTGTAAGCTTGCTGCAGAGGGCATCCATGGGCTCAGCAAGGGAGAACTGGGGGCTGGAAGTAAGAGTTAAGTCCCTGAGCTACAAAGGAGTCTGTCCTCTGTCTCGTTAGGGTGCATGGCCAGGGTCCCCACCAGCCCACATGGGGCCTTATATGAACAGAGAATGGCAACCCCCAGGCAGACCAATTGAGTAGATACACCAGAGACACTCTGACAGCACCTTCATACAAAGAGAAAGACTGTGCATCCTTCTCAGAGCAGCCCACACCAAGACACATGACTTGCGAACACAGCAGGAGCTGAATGCACAGTGCCTGCTTGGTCCCTCGGTCGGCCTCTGTACGCAGCCTGCAAACTGCACGTCTGTAGCTAGATGCTCTGGTAACTGCTCAGGGAGAGGGCGTGTGAACCCTCCAGTTCTCCCTGGCCATGGGCAAGCCTGGACCTCCCCACAGGAAACAGCGACTGTAGGTGGGCTTGACTCCCCGGTGGGAAGAAAGGGTGTTGAAATAAACAAATCCATGCCTTTGAAAACCAGCCCCACGCCTCAGCGCCCACCCTGCTGTGTAGCCTTTAATTGATTTCTTGTTCACACATGTTGGAACTTCCAAGAAACTGTGCTGGTGACACTCTCTCCCCATGCCGCAGCCACAGGGCCACAGCTGGAGAGATCGGCAAGACAGGATAGCCTCGGCCACAGCTTCTGGTGTGAGCCCTGCCCTGCAGGTTATAGTAATCCCTAGCACCAACTAGCATTGATGGAGCACACTGCAATTTATCAAGTGCTTTCACACACAGCATCTCATTTGCTCCCTGTGAGGCAGGGATAACTGGCAGGGCTCTCACAAATGAAAAGACAGACTCCAAGAAGTCTGACCTGGCTGGGATGGCAGGATAGGCCCCTCTAGAGTCTGATTGCCGGGGTTCCCATCCTAGCTCTGCCATTTCCTGGCTGTGTGACACAGAGCAACCTGCTTCACCTTTCTGTGTCTCTGTTTCTCTATGTGTGAGATGGGGATGTTTGTAGCTGCTTCATGGACCAGGGGGTTGCAGCAATTAAAATGCTTACAACAGTGCCTGACATGGGACAGATGATCCCTGCAGAGAGGGTCTGCTTTTCTAGCCAACTCTAGAAAATCAGATCCACCATTATGTTCAAAATCTCATATCTTTTGGCAGCCCATTTGAGGCCCAGTTAAAATTGGGTGTGATCTCTGTGTCACCGGTGGGAAATGTAACCGCCCACAAGTTTGTGGAGCATGATTTGGCCTCCATGTAGCCGGACACAGTGGGCTGAGCACTCGGGAACAGTGGCCACAGAGCCGGCAACAGGATGAGTGAAGCAGGTGGAGCGGGTCCAGGCTGGGCTGGGCAGTGTGTGTCCCCTAAGAAGGACCCTCTGGCCAAAGGGGCTCAAGGGGGAAGACCGGCTCAGTGCAGCTCCTTCCCACTTTTCAGCAGCATTTCCCAGTTTTCCACAGAAACCCCAAATACTGACTTCTAATGTGCAGCATCCTGATTTTCAACTTTAGCAACTATTTTGAATTTCCTTAAAATACTGTGTGGAGGGGCACCTGAGTGGCTCAGTTGGTTAAGCGACTGCCTTCGGCTCAGGTCACAGGGTCAGAGACCCGGGATCGAGCCCCACATCGGGCTCCCTGCTCGGCGGGAAGCCTTCTTCTCCTTCTCTCACTCCCCCTGCTTGTGTTCCCTCTCTGGCTGTGTTTCTCTCTGTCAAATAAATAAAATCTTAAAAAAAAAAAAATACTATGTGGACCAGACCAGAGCCAGCTGCAGGCCCCCTGCCTGAGCTTCTTCTCCAGGCTGCACTCCCCGACTGCCATCAGTGCGCGCCAACCACACGCCTCTCCCCAAACCAGTCATTGTTTGTCCCTAATGGACACCCTGCTTGTTGCTCTCCTTAAGGGCTGTAGGTGGGAAAAGGTTGGCCACGGAAGCAGTGGATGTTCCGCCTGGAGCACAGCAGAGGGAAGGTGCCTTAGTAATTAATTACTCAATTACCACAGAGCATGAAAAAGACTGTGCTATGTAAGCAAGATAAACCCAGACACACTTGGGAATGGAAAGGTGCGGTGCAAAGTGTTCAGGAGGCACTGCACACATAGAAGATACTGTGTGCTTGCTGGAATTTGTTAGTAATACTTGACTCCGGGCAGAGTTTGACACTACGTGAAAACCTCTTCTGAAAGGAAGCAATCTTAAGGTCATCCCCCAACCTCTCATATTAAGATGGGGAAATGGAGAGAAACATGCTTACGATTCCAGAGTGGGTGCCCAGCCTTCCAACATTGACACGGCGCTCCCCACGTGCTCCGTAAACCCACTCTCCCAACCGTGATTCTCCATCCTTGCTTTCCAGGGCCAGTGATTTCCCTCCCCGGGGTGCATCCCTGTACATGCTCTCGGGCACGCTCAGTAGGAGCACGTCTGCACTGGAGCCTCGGGAAGGTTATGACATAACTCACACCGGTAGGGTGCCTTGCTTGTCATCCAGGGGTCTCGGTGTGTCCCTTTCTCTGAAAGAGGCACAAGGCATCGAAGAGAGGACCCAGCCCAGAGTCAGGCGGATCTCGTACAAATACCACAGATGAGCCAGGTGCCTTTGTGTGGGGCATTTGGCATACTTCTTGTCTCTGGGGGTGCATCAGGACTCACTCCCCCCCGGTAATGGCTATAATTGTTAGATTTCCCCACCCCAGTTGAAGACATGTTGCTGAATGGCTGCAACACTGAGCCCCTGATTATGGTCCAGGAATGCTTTTTGGCTAATAAGTAACATCTTGAGAAATGGCACAAGGTCCCTGAAACCACCAAAGGAACACACACACACACACACACACACTCACCACTGAGTGGGCACAGGGCCGCTGAGGAGGTGGCCCCAGGAACCCATCCTTCACAGCTCAAAGCCAGACTTCAGGTCACCCAGGACCTCCTGGCACCAGGGGCCAGCAAATGGCTCGGCTGAGGCTGGTGGTCCCTGACCTCATCCGGTGGCTGGCACCAAGACACCTTCTCCCTTACTTCTGAGTCCATTTGGCAGTCGCCATGCATGTTGAGACCAGACTGTTCTAGCAGCAAATTACAGAGACAATGATCTCAGCATGATTGAGGCAATAGGATTAGAGCTGAACAGCACCTGTATTCAGATGTGTGTCAATAAACACAAGCTACTAGTGCCTAAACTTGAGGGGATCTACATTCAGGGAGAAAGGATTTTCCAGAGAGGAACAGGCAGGGACTAAAGAGCAACATTTGAGAATTTTTACAATGGTGATAGAACAGGCAAAAGAAATCAGGGACTTATAAACTCCATCATTCAGATCCTGATTAACTGAAGAAAATCACCTAGATTTCTTGGCTATTGTCCTGTCCATGTATAAGAGGATAAACGGTCCGATAGTTAACAGCTAATAACTGTTCTCCATATGCCAAGTGCTGTATGGAGCAGGAAATCAATACTGCCCACCATGTGTGCGGACTCACTGGGGGCTTCCAGGCCCAGGAAAACAGTGAGAAAGAAACTAGGAAGGAGGTGATTCTTCCCAAGAGGCAGCCAGAGTAGTAAAAGAGATGGGTCACAGAAGCCAAGGGGAGAGACAGAAGAGGGAGCAGCTGGCCAGCCTGTCACACATTGCCAAGAGGTTAAATGGGATGAGAACTAAAAAAAGACCCTGGGATTGAGCAATGAGAAGGTCACCACGGACTGCCAGGATACTTCCTTGCTCTGTAGACTGGAACACAGATGGGAGAGGAAGGGGTGGAGTTAATCGGGACAGATTTGTGCATTCAGGAAATTTGCAAAAGGAAAGACAAAAAGAGTGATGGTTCTAAAAAAATAAAAAAATAAAAAAATAAAAAAATAAAATAAAAAAAAAAGAGTGATGGTTCTGGTGCATTTTGTAGTTTGTAGGGGGCAATAAGGAGCGTAGTGGGGGAGGTGAGCTTCTGGCAGGTGGAGGGACACAGGAGAAACTAAGCCTGGGCAGTAGAACAAATGTCTGACAGTGGAGATGATCAGGAAAATGGGGGGACAGGTTAGGTCTGAGCTACAGCTTTCCCCTGGAGCAACGGCTGAGGGGAAAGTGAGCCACACACTTGAAGGAATCTCAGAAGTGGGTTTCCACTGTTTCCCCGAGGAAGCACTGTTGTGGCCGTTGCCCCAGCTGCAGAATCCTGATGCATATTCTTGTCCACCCACTGCCCCCACCCAGCCACCCCTACACACAAGGATGCACTTTTGCTCACTTTCATGTCCCCAGGGACAGTCCCTTCTCTGGGCCTCATTTTCCTGCCTAAGGCTCCTAATAGCCATGAGGCTACCTTGGGGACGTCTGGGGAGGGGAGGAGGACCACGCAGATGGCAGGGAGTGAGGAGGTGCGGGTGGCGGTAACTCAGAGCTTGGCCAAGCAAGATCCAGGCTCAGGGATTCCACATTCAAAGCCCAGCCTCCCTTCAAGGGCCAGGTTCTTCCCAACTGATGGGCAATTCCCGTTCTGCCTGTTCTCCAATAATACTTCCGTTTCCATTCCAAAGATGAACTCAAAGAAGTTAAAAGGAAGGATTAAAAAGAATATATATATATATATGTAATGATGCCTGTCCCAAGCCCTTACATAATCCACAGTGAGTCATAGCTGCCTGTGGAGCTGAAACTTGATTAAGTCCTTATAAGCCCTCTGCCCAGAGCAAGGTAAGGCGTGCTCCCTAACCCATCTGCTGCCACAGCCTCGTGGGGAGACCAGGGCCCCTGGGTAGGTAGCAACTCCACACGAGGTCAGGATACTGGGAGAGATCCCCTGATTTGCAAAATTCCTCTCTGAGACAACAGCAAAGTGAGAGATAACACATGGAATCCCAGCATATTAAAGCTGGGAGGAAATTTAGACTTGTCCAGTCAAATCTTCTGCTTTCACAGAAGGAGAACAGGAGACCCAGTGTCCAGTGGGAGATTAACAACCACTCAAGGGCACACTGTGAGCTAATAACAGTACGGTAGTAGCAGAGAGGGGACTTGAACTTGGGTTTCCTGATAGCAAGCCCACCATGTGGTAGACATGATGATCTATTAGGAATATTGTCCCTATTGGGACACCTGGATGGCTCAGTTGGTTGGGTGTTCTTCTCTTGGTTTTGGCTCAGGTCATGGTCTCAGGGCTGTGGGATCAAGCCCTGCATCGGGGTCCCTGATCAATGTGGAATCTGCTTGGAATTCTTTCTCTCCCTCTCCTTCTGCCTCCCCCCCCCCATGCATGCTTGCACTCTCTCTCTCTCTCAAATTAATAAATAAATCTTTATTTTTTAAAAAAATAATATTGTCTCATGTCCATTGATAGATGAGTGGGTAAAGAAGATGTGGTATATATATGCAATGGAACATTATTCAGCTACAAAAAAATGGAATCTTGCCATTTGCAACAATGTCGATGGAGCTAGAGAGTATAATGCTGAGCAAAATAAGCCAGTCAGAGAAAGATAAGTACCATGTGATTTCACTCATTAATGGAATTAAAGAAACAAAACGAACAAAGGTGGGGTGAGAGACAAACTTCAAAACAGACTGTTTACTCAAGAGAATAAACAGATGGTTACCAGAGGGGAAGTGGGTGGGGGATGGGTGACATAGGTGAAGGGGATTAAGAGTGTACTTGCCGGGACCAGCGCTGAGTAATGTATAGGATTGCGGAATCCCTCTATTGTGCACCTAAAACAAATACAACACTGTCTGTTAACTACACTGGGATTAAAAATTTTTTAGTTAAAAAGAATATTGCCCCCCTTATATTTCAGGAGGGAACCAAGGGGTTCCCCACTTCACTGTGACCTGTCTCCACCTGCTCTCCTTATACAAGTCCTAGCAAGAATGATCGCAAAGAGTTTTCCCTTGAGTTCCCAAGTTCTACTCAAAATTCTCATAGTTGGAGTTCTTGACAAAATAGTATGTAGATGCTGGTGGAATCTGCAGGTCTGGAACCTGTCCGTCTGGATGTGGTTCTATCTCAGACACTTCCCAGGGTCTTTATGTTTTAGGCATGTTATCTCACATATTTGAATCTCAGTTGCCTCCTCTGTGAAACAGGGTAAAAACAAAAGGATTATTGTGAAATCACTGAGATAATTTAAGAAAAGTGCTTCACACAGTGCCTGGCACAGAGTAAGCGCTCACCAAAAGGAAGCCACTGTTTAAATGACTGAAGCTCCCCTGCCTCCACAAAGAATGGGGAGTCCCTGTGGGGGGCACCCAGGGAATGCTGCCTGCAGGTTGACCACCAGATACTCAGGATCCTCATGATAAGCTCTGTCCAGAGCCTTTTGGGGAACACCTCAAACTCCACCAACAATGGAAGCAGTGTGTGACCTGAATCCTTTCTAGGTCCTGGCCCCGTGGTTGCTGGTGTCCAGGTATGAGAACATGGGCATTGTCACATCCTACCTGGTATTGTCTCTGGTAGTGGCCCCAAGGTATTGCTCCAAGGAGAGCTGGCTATCTTACTGGCTTCCTCCACAAGAGGTTAAAATGCCATCCCCCTGCCCCAAACATCTGTCCTGGTTTCATTTAAAAAGCAAGCAAGTCTATCATCCAAGAGTTATCGAACAAGAGATTGCAAGAAAAATCTTCTCTTTCTTATAATTATTTTAGCATATTAATTTATTTGTTTAAAGATTTTATGTATGCATTTGACTGAGAGAGACACAGTGAGAGAGGGAACACAAGCAGGGGAGTGGGAAAGGGAGAAGCTGAAATCCTGCTGAGCAGGGGCTCCAATTTGGGGCTCGATCCCGGGACCCTGCCATCACAACATGAGCCAAAGGTAAACGCCTAACAACTGAGCCACCGAGGCACCCCTTTTTGAGCATATTTAAAGTATATATTCTTCTATCACTTCTCAGTCTTTGAGTTAAGATCAAGTGTAAAGTATGTATTCTAGGGGAATATTAATAGAAGTAAGAGAGGCATCTGACTAGGGACAGCAGGCAAATTGGAAGGTGAGATGATGAGGCTTGAAGACAAGGATGAAATAAAAAGTCTGCGTGCTGAATGGGGTGGCCTCCTTGACCCTTCCCCTGCTTGGTTCCTAGATTGCTGGCAGCCAGATTCACATCCCCCAGGAAGGAGAATAAAACACCTTGAACAGGAGAGCCAAATCACACGTGGAGAAAGACCTACAGACTCTACAGATAATGACATTTGGATGTGCCTCATTGCAAAAGTGCCATCTTTGCCTGGGCAACCTATGGCAGTTGGCTTCAACTCTATCAGACTCAATACTTTTTTAAATAGCTTTATTGAAATATAATTGACATACAATAAACTGCTCACATTAAGGTGTACATTTAGAGAGTTTTGACATATGCATTTACTCATGAAACCATCCCCATAATCAAGATAATGAACATATCCATCCCTCCCAAAAAGTTGCCTCATGTTCTTTGGTAATCCCCCTCCTGCACTCCCTTTTCCACACCCCATCCCCAGGTAGTCACTGATCTTCTTTCTGTTGCTATACATCAGTTTGCATCTTTGAGGATTTTCTTAAAATGGAATCATAGGTATATACTTTTTGTGTCCAGATTCTTTCATGGAGTATAATTATTTTGAGATTTGACCATGCTGTGGGTGCCAACACCTTCTTTTTAAAATAAGTATTTTGAAATATCCCCTTTACAATCAGAAGTGAAACTCACAATTAAAATAATCAACCTACACATAATTTTAAAAGATCGTTACAGTGCCCTTACAAAGGAGAAATAGAAGGAAAGCAATTTATGATACAATTAACTGTGTTACACTGTGAAAGCACATGGACAGCATAATAGCAGATGTTTCCATTTTTTACAACAAATAAGCTTGGATTTAAGATAAGTTACACAATATTCAGCTGAATTTTGCTGACACTTCTTTCATTATATATTGTTATACTTTTTGATATTTGCCATCTTAAAATAAGGTCTAAACTAGTATATTTGAATCCCCATGAGTAAGACAATTACTTGCAGACTAATATCAGCATATTTGATTACAAGCAGGACTGTTGTAAATGATATGTCCTTTTTTTTTTTTTAAGATTTTTATTTATTTGACAGAGAGAAACACAGCTAGAGAAGGAACACAAGCAGGGGGAGTGAGAGAGAAAGAAGCAGGCTTCCTGCCGAGCAGGGAGCCCGATGTGGGACTCAATCCTGGGTCTCCAGGATCATGACTTGAGCCGAAGGCAGTCGCTTAACCAACTGAGCTACCCAGGCGCCCCAATGATATGTCCTTCTAACTGGTAAAGAGCTCTTGGTTACGTTTTAAACAAAACAATTCCAGTGTCCCCTTAATTTAGATGGTTGTTGTAGTCTTAGAAATGCAAATCTAGGGGCGCCTGGGTGGCTCAGTTGGTTGGGCGACTGCCTTCAGCTCAGGTCATGATCCTGGAGACCCAGGATCGAGCCCCACATCGGACTCCCTGCTCAGTGGGAAGCCTGCTTCTCCCTCTCTCACTCCCCCTGCTTGTGTTCCCTCTCTGGCTGTGTTTCTCTCTGTCAAATAAATAAAATCTTTAAAAAAAAAAAAAAAAAAAAAAAAGAAAGAAATGCAAATCTATAGAAATTTCAAGGTATGTTAAATCCATGTAAAAATTAATTTGTGTTTATATATCCTAGATCAAATCATTAAAAACAATTTTTTACCTACATAACTGTCCAGAAGAACACTGAAAGCAAAGCAGAACACAGATAGGGTTGCCTGATAAAAAAAGCAATATTTGAGACATACTGAGACCAAAAAAAAAATTTTTTGTTTACCTGAATTTTATTATAACTGGGTGTCCTACATTTTACCTGCCAAGCCTTCACACATGGCACTCATTATTGTATGGGACTGTCCTGCGTTCAAGCGAACTTGCCTGCCTGGCCCCCACATACTAGACACTGGTAGACCTTTAGAAGAAAACTTGCTTCCTCTACACTTGCAATACTTCTGACACCAAATGCATCAAATTTTAACCTTCATAGAGTATAATTATTTTGTATATCAGTATACATCAACTCAGTATCCTACAGTTCAATTTTGATACTAACTACCCACAGTTAACACATACCCCACAGGTTAAGGACTCAATCCCACAAGACTGCCCCCACTTCAGACACCAATCACAAGTCCCAGGTTGTCACCTCTACTTCTGACCCATCAGCTATAAATGGGACTTCCCACAACCCCTTCCTCTGGTTTGATAATTTGTTATGATAGTTCACAAAACTCAAAGAAACATTTGCTTACATTTACCAGTGTATTATAAAAGATATGATAAAGAATGCAGATGAATAATCAGATGAAAAGGTACCTAAGGTGAGGTCTAGAAGGTCCTGAGCCCGGGAACCTCTGTTCCAATAGAGTCTGTACACCAAGCCTGAAGCATTCAACACACTAGGGATTTTCATGGAGGCTTCATCATGTGGGCATGATGGATTATTAACTCAATCTCTAGTCCCTTCCCAGAGGATAAGAAGTAGGATTAAAAGTTCCAAGCCTCTAATCATGACTCGGCCTTTCTGATGGCCAGCTCCCATTCTATCCAGGAACCCAACAGGAGGTACCTCATTAGAACAAAAGATGCTCCTATCAGCAGGAAATAAATCAAGAGATTTAGGAACTTTGTGTAAGACACTCTTAGCACTCCTATTACTTAGGAAATTCTAAGGGCTCTATAAACTCTAATGGAAAAAGACCAAATACATATATATTTCTTATTATGCCACAGTCCCCCAATAACTGTGACAACTAAAAATCCTCACAACTTTCCAAAATGTCCCTAGGAGCTATTAAGAACCACTATTGAGAATCCCTATTGAGAACCACTGTCCTACAGTGAAGATCACCAGAAGAAAACCCTACCAATGCACTTAGAGAACCCCATCAGCATTTTAGTAATTGACTCAAACATTAACAAGCAACTAAGAATCCACACACATTGAAAAAGACCCCAAAAGTAAAAAACAAAGACCAGAATAAATACACAAGAAACTGAGACTTAGAGAAAAGATCAAGAAGAAAAGAACTTCAGGGACAAAAATTGTATTCAATCTTTGAAGAGATAATAACAAGAAGAAGATCCTTATAGAACAGACAGAGGAAGTAGGAAAGTTATAAGAGCACCTGAAAATTAAATATGCAATAGCTAAAGCTGGGGGAAAATCAATAGGAGGGGTGGAAGATAAATTCAAGGGAGTCTCTCAGAAAACAACAAAATAGCAACGAGAGAGAGAATGAGCTAGAAATTAGAACAGAATGAGCAGGAATGTTGGACAATTAGAGGGTTAATTCAAGGAGTCCAATAAGAATTAATAAGAATTCTATGAGGCGCCTGGGTGGCTCAGTTGGTTGGACGACTGCCTTCAGCTCAGGTCATGATCCTGGAGACCAGGGATGGAGTCCCGCATCGGGCTCCCTGCTCGGCAGGAAGCCTGCTTCTCCCTCTCTCACTCCCCCTGCTTGTGTTCCCTCTCTGGCGTGTTTCTCTCTGTCAAATAAATTTTAAAAATCTTTTAAAAAAAAAAGAATTAATAAGAATTCTAGAAAGAAAGAAAAAAGAATTCTAGAAAGAGGAAACAGAAAAATGAGAAGAGAAAAAATTTATCAAATAAATAATTCAAGAAAAAATATTAGTACAAAAGGCTTGAGTTTCTACATTAAAAGGGCCCATGAGGGCGCCTGGGTGGCTCAGTGGGTTAAAGCCTCTGCCTTCAGCTCAGGTCATGATCCCAGGGTCCTGGGATCGGCCTGCATCCAGCTCTCTGCTCAGCAAGGAGCCTGCTTCCTCCTCTCTCTCTGCCTGCCTCTCTGCCTACTTGTGATCTCTCTCTCTGTCAAATAAATAAATAAAAGTATTTTTTAAAAAGAAAGGGGGGCCCACGAAATGCTAGCACAAAGAAATATAATCCATATCATAATAGCATTTCAAAACACCAGGAAAAAAATAGAGCTTACTAAGGAGAAGGAGAAAAAAAAAAAAGTTTACATCAAAATAACCAGCAATAAGAATGGTCACTTCTCAGCTGTAACACAGAAAGAGAAAACATGGAGCAATGCTTTCAAAATTCTGAGGAAAAAAATCATTTTGAGTCTACAGTTCTATACCCAGATGAATTAAATACCAAGGGTGAGGATAAAGAAAAATTCAGGTGTGAAAATTCTCAAAAGAATTTTCTCCCATGCCTTTATCCTCCAGAAGCTATTTAAAAATGTGATCCAAGAAAGTGAGTGGGGTTAATGCACCAAAAAAAGGAGAAAGACATGGGATTCAGGAAATGGGATCAAACACAGATGAGAGTCAAAGGAGATTTCCAGGAAGGAAAGTTCCAGAGCCACAGCTGTGCTGCCCAGAGAATGACAAGTGAGCTTGGAGCAGGACGAGGGAGGCAGGAAAGTTATCTGAAGCTACCTGGGAAGTTAACTGATACATTTAGCTATGTGAACAATCATGTTAAGAAGTGATCCATTTGGAACCAAGACATTTAAGCATCTGGGGAGATGGGGAGGGGGACAATTATTAACCCTAATAATATCAAAAAGTTTACAAGAAAGGAAGCATAATTACAATATAGTCCTTGGCTTTGCAATAAACAGAATTTATATAGGCATGATAACCTAAATACTGAAAAGAGATTTAACCAAAAATTACAACACTGGCAGAGAGAGGAGTGGAAAATGAAGGTTGAACGACAGCAAGTAACTCATTTAAATGATAAGAAAGCCAACAAGTAAGTTGAAAACTCACTACTCAAACCCACAATATATGCGCATTACATAGAAAAAAAAAGAAAAATATTAAAGAAAAAAAGACTAAAAAAATAGTTTGAGTAGATGGGGCAGGAGCCGACTGTTTTAACTCATGAGCCTTTGGCATTGCTTAACGTTTGAAGCTATGCATGTGCATCTCAGAAAAAAATGAAAAGTGATTTTTGAAAGTTAATATGGCTGTGGTGGAAGTGGTCTGGAAACTTTCCAGGGCAGGAAGATCCACTGATTTGGACTAATGTAATCCTCAAGCTCCTCTCTGCCCAGTGAGGAGGCAAAGCAGACCAGCCCCTTTGAGATTTTTTGAAAGATTTTTATTTATTTATTTGACAGAGAGAGGGATCACAAGTAGGCAGAGACGCAGGCAGAGAGAGAGGAGGAAGCAGGCTCCCTGCCAAGCAGAGAGCCCAATGTGGGCCTCAATCCCAGGACCCTGAGATCATGACCTGAGCTGAAGGCAGAGGCTTTAACCCACTGAACCACCCAGGCACCCAACCAGCCCCTTTGAAAAGGGAAACCACTGACTCTCGATTGTAAAAGGGCCACAGCGCAGGAGATTTGGGAAAGACCCTGTGTGTACACCTACCATGGCCCTCATCTCTCTCTCTCTCCAGTTTTGTCAAGTCACCAGGAGCAGGAAGCTGCTTTCTCTATTCCACAGAGCAGCAAAGGGGGAATGAGTGGTTTTGATAATGAGAACTGATAACTGTCTCTCACAGAGAGAGCCTGGGCCTCCCAAAAGTTTTCAGTTACAACTTTAAGGGCACTGATCCGGGTTCCTGAAGTTGCAACTGGGGCTTGGAGAAGCGGCAGAAGATGCAGCATGTTTTTCTCAGAGGCAAAGAAAGACCTGGAGTCAGATTAAACAAAGATTCCCAGCTAGTGAAAAAGATTGATGGGAAAAGAGATGTGCCCGTCTCTTTAAATCTTCCTCTAAATTGCAGGTTGCCGGGTATGTACGGTGAAGATTAGAAATTGTTTAATTGCTGTTTGGTTTTAATGGAGATTTTTATTTTGAGAGGAAAAAAAAAAACAAATGGGTTGGGTGGGGTGCCATCGTTTGTGACTCAGTTAGCCATACTTCGGAAAAACCTGTCTGCTTGGATCACAAGCCCACGATTCCCACAGGTGTCAGCTTTACCTGGGCAATAGCGCCTAGGAAGAGAAGTCACCTTGCAGCCTCCTCAATCGGAACCCAGGACGTGATGACAAAGAGCATGTCCCTTTTTGAGGCTGTATTTTCAACCGAGGCCATGGCAAGCCAGTATAGGGCTATTTGTACATTAGTTCATCACAGATTCTGGTTGAGACATTGACATGAGTTAGCCCTACACACCACAGCATACTAGTCCCAGGCTGTGTGTCAGTAACGATCCCATTTAGAAACTTTGGCTGTTTAGTAAGAACAGTTGCAATGTATAAAGTAGAGATTGAAGTAATTGTTTCTGAAGAGGATTTTACCAGACTGGTTGGTTTTTCATGACATATTTTACTAACTAGACCCTAAATACACCCCCCAAATGGATTTGATTTGACTAAAAAGGACAAAAAGATGGATGTAGGACACAAACACAATGCATATATTTACCCTCCGTAGAAAGAGCAGCCCTAAATTCAGTGGTGTCTTAGAGGATTCCCCGCATCCCAGCAAGCCAGGATCCACCGTCCCAAACCGCAGAGCTCTCAGCTTCCCAGACAATCTGGGAGCAAAACCACCCTTAGTAACTGAGGGAGTTTGGAGTTCTCCTGGACTCCTGCTACCGGGTCCTGCCCAGTCGTCAAGAAACAGTCACTTGTACTCAGGGCGCTGTGGATGCTCCCTGGGGAGCTCGCGGTGGAGGAGGATGTCAGTCGCGAGGCTGTCCACATCAGCAGTGTGTGCAGAGGGGCACGGTAGAATTCTCCAGGGAGTGGACATGTGGGAGGGGAAGCTCCTGCCTCACTCCTTGTTTTCTGCCTTCCAGCTTCCCACTGGTGACAACAGGCTAGCAACACAACATGCAGACACCAGCTCCTACTCAATTACCGCTAACACTCGATGCTGTTTTTGGAGTGGGTACCGCATCAGGCATATGCCCCATTTCCTTCAAACTCTAACAACTTCTTGAGAAGGTGGGTACCACTTTCCAGAAGAGGAAGCATGGGCTTTAAAAGGTTAGGTAATATGCTAAAGACCACGAGAGAGCTGGTGTCAAACTCATGCCACCTGAGCAAACATTCTTATTCTTTTTTTAAGGATTTTATTTATTTATTTATGGGGGGGCAGACTCCCTGCTGAGCAGGGAGCCCGATTCAGGTTTGATCCCAGGACCCTGGGAACATGACTTGAGCCAAAGGCAGACACTTAACCGACTGAGTCATCCAGGTGACCTGACATTCTGTTTCTATTCATTCTTGTATAAATAAATGCCAGTTGGGTTTCTATCGCTTACAACCAAAAGGGTTGTAGCATCCATGGGTAAAACATGAAACCACCAAGCCACAAGCACTGAGCCTCAGAAGCTTCTTTTTTTTTTCTTTCTTTTTTTTTTTTTTTTAGGATTTTATTTATTTATTTGACAGAGAGAAGCACAGCGAGAGAGGGAACACAAGCAGCGGGAGTGAGAGAGGGAGAAGCAGGCTTCCCGCCGAGCAGGGAGCCCGATGTGGGACTCCGTCCTGGATCTCCGGGATCATGGCCTGAGCTGAAAGCAGTCGCTTAACCAACTGAGCCACCCAGGCGCCACCCCTCAGAAGCTTCTAAAGCTGGAGGTTCACATGTTTCCAGTGCTTTATCTCTTGTTCCTGTTTCTCTATGTATATTGATTTCTCGCAGAGTAATTGGTGATTACGTTGCACGGGGTGATTACTCCTAAGATCACAAGTCATCTTTTTTCATTTATTTCAATATATTGTCTTCTTAAAACTGCTTTTCTGCAATGAATACTAATTTTTAAGAGGAGTGTGAAGAAAACAAAATCAAGACAGATTCCTGCATGCTAATTGCTCACCATCTCTTAGCTGCTCACGACTCCAGAAAATACAGCAGGTGGATTCCTGAATGTAGGAAGGATGGACTAAATGTGACTGGATAATATGTGGAAATGTCCCTCTCTTTTTCTCCCTCTCATTTTCTCCTTCCCATTTCCTTTCATCTCAATTTAGGATTGCCCTGCTATGTCTCAGGGGAGGTATGCAGCAGGACAGGAAACAAAAATAGAGTACAACATACTTTCCTTCCTCTGCACTTTCCACACTTTAGTTCCCAAAGTATAAGCACCAGAGAGAGGAGAGGGCTTGTGGATGACAGCCGGATATGTGGAAGAAGCATGAACAGAAAAGAATTTCCTCAATACTAGAAAAAGACTCCCCAAAGAACTGAGGAGGAAGCTGATAGTCTCCAAGCACTAGCACCAAAAATTAGGCTTTCTTTTTATTTTTTTTTTGTTAACATTAAATAATTGTCTAGAATAATTTTAAACAACTTTCTAGTAATCATACACTGAAGAACATAAAACTGTACCTGGAAAGCACAGACATAAGGCAATGTCTTCTCATCAACACCTAAGCCGAAGCTCCCTCCACAAATTTTAGGGAGCTTTGAAGCAAGGAAAAAAAATCCAAGGTCTGGAATTATTTCTACTTTCAAGCCACTCTTTAGTGAACTGTAACTAGAGTTAAAATAAGCAAGACATAAAGTCCTGTGACTTTTTGGGACTCTGTTTTCTGAAAAACTTAGGGGAATTGTACGTTCATGTTTTTTCTGCATAAACACCTCTGTCCTGCTTCCCAGCTTCTGAATGTTGTCCACCAAGGATCCGTGAGCAGGGGGTTCATGGGTGTGGGCCACGAAATCTTCCCTGCTGAGCTTTTCTCTTCCATCCGGGGATCAGCCCAGGACCACAGGTAAATTCCCTCCTCCTATTGGGTGAATAACTAACTGCTCAAACTCAAGAAGGAGAACAGGGCTTGGAGCTGGGGGAGGTAAAGGACAGCAGCTTGCCGCCTGATTCAGTTTTCCGTTTAAAGGGTTTTTTCCTTTAAATAAATGTTTCATTTTAGAATAATTTTAGATTGACAGAAAAGTTACAAAGATAATCCAGAGAGCTACCTCTCACCCAGTTTCTTCTCATGTTAGCATCTTACCTACATGGTACATTTGTTCAAACTAAGAAACCATATTAGTATATTATAATTAACTTTATTCCAGTTTCACTAGCTTTGCCATGAATGTCCTTTTTCTGTTCCAGGATCCAATTCAGGATAACATATTTTGTGATTCATCGTTTTAAAATTTGGTTTTTACTTTTATCAACGTTATGCGCATTCATGGTTTAAAATGTGAAATGATCATATATGACCCCTAACAAAGAAAAGCGGTCTTCTGCCCAAACCCACCTCATCTTTATTCCCTTCTTCCAAGGATGAACGAGTTCAGCTTTCCCATTGCTTTCCCTCCCTCTCTGCAGCCCACCCCGCAGGCTCTGCACCATTCCTTGAACATGACACACTCATTGTAAGGGCATGTCCTTACTCAGATGTCTTTTTCCCGAAGAAGGCTACCCTGACCACACTATTTAAAATTGTAATACTCAAGGCACCTGGGTGGCTCAGTGAGTTAAGTGTCTGCCTTTGGCTTAGATCATGATCCCAGGATCCTGGGATCGAGCCCCACATCAGGACCCCAGCTCAGCAGGAAGTGTGCCTCTCCCTCTGCCTCTGTCTCTCTCTGTGCTTGTGCTCTCTCGCTCTCTCTCAAATAAATAAATAAAATCTTTTTTAATATTTTATTTATTCATTTGTCAGAGAGAGAGAGCAAGAGAGCACAAGCAAGGGGAGGGGCAGAGGGAAAAGCAGGAGCCCCACTAAAAAAGGAGCCTGATGTGGGACTCGATGCTTAATCAACTGAGGCACCCAGGCATCCCTCAAATAAATAAAATCTTTTTAAAATTTTTTAATAAATAAAATTGTAATACTCACCAATGGACCCTCAACCACTCTTACCTGGCCTTGTTCTTTCTTTTTCCCTGCAACACTATGTAATTTATTTATTATATATTATTTTATTATATATTATTTATTATATACATTGTTTATTATCTTATTATCTCTCTGCACTAGAAGGTGAGCTCAGACAAGTCCTAAACACCTACAACAGTGCTCAGTGCACAAGAGTCACTCAATAAATCTTTGTTGAATGCAACAAATTCATACAAAATCTTCGTATGAATGCATGAACACTGGGAGAGAAGCATGAAGACGGGAAGGTGTAAACCCTTTCCTCCTCCAGATCTGCACCTTCACCGGAGCTCACTTGTTGGCAGAGCCTCGCACAGAGCCAGCGAAGGGGAGAGGCAGCAACCTCGGCACCCACAGAGCAGAGTGTGGGAGGGTGGGCTTGAAGCTGAGACACAATAGTGTAATAACTGGCACGCGCGCGTGCATGCAAGCGCACATACACACACACACACACACACACACACACACACACACACACACACACATTTATGCGCCCTAATCTTTACAGCATAGTTATACCTCAATTTTTGTTTAAATCTCTATTTACTGTGTATGTTATCATTGGTCTATACTATTGTTCACAGCTGAGTCATATAATGTGCCATGATAATACTTTCTTTCTGGTACAGCTTTCTGTTTTTCCTGGATTAGATCATTGCCTTATTTTCTGTGTCTCAATTTTACCCCCCAAATTCTCACATAGAACTATAAATCTCCCTTCAATACAGCTAAACACATTGAGAGTCTGTCAGCTCTGTTCTTTTCTTGGCTACAGCCTTCCTTGCTACTTGAGTTTTCATCATTAGTCTCTTTATTCCTGTGGTTAAGTCTTCCCATATTGTCACAGCCTTTCAATACAATTTCACATAATCAAATGGATGAGATGATCTATCTGTTCTTTTATTTTCTTTCCGCCTAAAACCCTGTATCTTCTGCTCCAGTCTAGTTGTTTCTTCTTGAGGACTGCTGCCTGGTTGTTCCCCATCACCCCGGGAGTCTTCTCTCTTGTGTAACTCCCTCACTTCCTCAATCCCAGGCTTCCTTTTTTGGCTTCATTGTTTAGAGGCTCATATCCTACACCGTCTTTCTGAGAAAGTACACATGGGAGATAAGTCTTTTGCCTCTCTGAATTGGCCTACTCTCAGACTTGATGGATAGTTTGGGGAAGGAAACCTAAGTTTAAAACTATTTTCCATAAAATATTGAGGGTATGTATTTAAAAAAAGAATATTGAAGGTATTCTTCCATTGTCTTCTAATTTCCAACTTGCTATTGAAAAGTCTTATGCTATTTGGTCTCCTAGTCCTTTACATAAAACCTGTTTTTCTTTTTTGTACTCCTTGCTAAACTATAGCACTTTCCTTATTTCCTGTGATGTTCATTTGTTGGGGCCTCTGGTGATGGTGACTGTTTATTCACATGTGAAAGTGAGAGGACCAAAGGCTGACTGACAGCTCAGGGTATGTGGGTGGGGCTAGTTGGAAACCAGCCACTTCGCTGGTCAGTCCTCTGTCAGTATTTCTTCTTAGATTGGTTGGTTTCTCCAGATCGAAGTGACCCAGTTTTTTGTTTCAGGTATTTCTGACAACAGTGTACTAGGGGACTGGAAGCTGCTCCGTATGTGGCCTCTCACCTAATTCCACTCTTTTCAGTGGGTGCTCTGCTCTAAGTCCTCAACTCCAAAGCCTCTTCAGCTCAGCCTCTGCAGAGAGCACATTTGCTTTCCCCCTGCCAAAGGACAACTGACTGGCTGCATGGGCTAGGGGAAGTGATATGAAGTCCAAGGGCTTTGTCCGTCTGTTTGGAGTCACACCCTGAACTGTGTGGGCCGGAGCGAATCCTGTAGGGACCTCAGTTGCCTCCTGGACCCCGGCCTTTCAGACACATCTGGTCTCTAGGGTGCTCCCAGACTTGGCATTTTGCGATCTATGAAGCTTCACAAGGTGGAGCGCTCTGCCTTGTGACTAAGACAGACAGGAAGATACCAGAGGTCAAAGAGGGGCAGGTAACAGAGAGACGGAGTGGTAGGTAGACTCCAAAGGTAGAACTTGAGAACCAGAGCAGGCTGGAGAAGGAGGGGAAGGTAGGGCCTCCTCAAATGGTCCAACTTGAAGATATATATTGGGGTCCAATAAGTAGAACAGAGGTTCCTAGAGGATGATGATGTTGGGTCAGACCGTGGGGAGTTTGAGTCGATTCTTGACATCGGTACATCTCATGATGAAAATCATCTGGGAAGCTTAAAAAAATGTCAGACCTTATAAATCAGAATGTCAGAGAATAGAGCCCAGGAACCTGTATTCCTTTAAACTTGCCACATGATTCCAACAAACTGGAAAGTTTTGGGACGACTTCCTTAGACAATGAACCATAGATGGTTTGTAATCAGGAATCATGATAAAAGTGGGAATTTTAGAAAGATGAATTTGACAGCAACATGCAAGGAGGACCAGGGTTGAGGGACAGGAGTCAAGGATGCATGTGAAGAAATTTCACTACCCCAGGCAGAGGGTCATGAGGGCCTATAGGACATGCTTGGTGAACAAGAGAGAAAGAAGGGAACACCATGCCAATCCATCCATTATGGTTTGAATTGTTCCCCACCCCCAAATCTACATGTTGAAGTCCTAACCCCTGGTGCCTCAAAATGTGACCTTATTTGGAAATAGGGTCATTGCAGATATGATTAGTTAAGTTAGGATGTGATTAGTAAGGTAGGTCCTAATTCTAATCTGACTAGTGTCCTTACAAAAAGAGGAAATTTGGGCTCTGGCATGGGCACATATAGGAAGAAAAAGACAGAGGCCTGGAACAGACCCTTCCCTCGCAGTCCTCAAAAGAAACCACCCTGCTGACACCTTGGACTTCTAGCATCCAGAACCGTGAGACAATAAATTGCTATTAAAGCCACCCAGTTGTGGTACTTATTAAGTCAGTCCTAACAAATTAATACACCATCTTTCTAGAAACAAATTCCTGGTTTTGAGTTATCTTTCCTTCAGTTTCTCATGAGGAATGATCCCCCAAAGTCACCCTCCTGAGAGGGCTGGAAGCAGTGGTTGCAGATTAGCCATGTGTACCTAACACCGTATGATTCTCATCTACCTGAGGAGGGAGTGTAAGTGGCTTTTCTGGGTCATTGCTCAGTTTGTTCCCAGAACCCACCTGAGAAGTCAAAGAACCAAATCTAGTAACTGGAAATTGCTGGACAGAAATGCCCATTCTCCTCACATGAGGAAGTAATCAATGCCAAGAATCTCAGACTGTGAGGAAAACCACAGAGGAGAAGGGAGACCCATCTCTGTGGAACCATGAACATCCTGCCAGTGGCTCATCCAGAGGGAACAGAGCTGCAAGAGGTGGAGCGACCTACAAACAGGGTAAACGCTGGCTCTGTCATTTTATGACTTGGTCCTTGCCGAAACTATCCCCCTTGGCTAAACAAAGAATATCCAAGAACTCTACATATCAAGGCATGATGATTGATGTAACCCCGTGGGAGCAGGGACGAGCAAGTCTACCACAGAGCTCTTGGCTTCCAGCCATTTGATGCTGCCTTTGCTAACATCCTTGGCCCCGTTGGCCCTTTCACCTGCCAATGCTCCCAACACCAACCCTCACTCTAGGTCACCTGCCATCTGCTCAATCCAGGACTGCCAAGTTCTGCTAGAGGAAGTATCACAACCATACCACAGGGCCTGCTAAGTGTTTCCACTTCCCAACTTCATCCTGGGCCCTCCCTGCTCCTGCGCTTATCCATCTGGAATTGACTTACTGTTGTTTCTCTCCAGCCCTTGCAAAAATTTTCTAGGATAGACAAGTCTTCCACTTCATCCTTATGTCTCTCACCTCATCTGAGAATGTCATTTTTGTTCTCCTGTTAAGTAAAAAGTCTGCCTCAACTGTTTCTCTCCCCCTGAGAATTGCTCTCTGGCTACATCCATCCTCTCCTGGATTCCTCCTATTTCAGAGAAAGAGGTGAGGTTTTTATTTCCTTGTCCCTACAAACCCGTCTCTGTTCTGGCTCCTATCCTCATTATAATATCAATTTATTTATTTTAAAAAAACTTATAGAAAATTTTAAATACATACAAGAGATTTTACTTTTATATCTTCAAATTCCACTGGCTTTTCTGCCAGGAAGCTCAGGTCTCCTCCAGTCTTTTCTTTTTTTCTTTAAGTAGGTTTCATGCCCAGTGTGAAGCCCAATTCAGGGCTTGAACTCACAACCCCAAAATCAAGACCTGAGCTGAAATCAAGAGTTGGACACTCAACTGACTGAGCCACCCAGGCACGCCTTTCCTCCAGTCTTAGAAACAAAATATTCAAAAACTATTGTAATCTTGCTACTCTCTTGAACTACTTCCTAACTTCACATTTTTTACTGGCTAGATGTTGCAACATGTTCTTTCCTATCTCCCTTTATTTCTTAATTTCCTAGAAGCTAGCTTCAATCTCTGTCACTCTACCAAAATTCCTCTTTCAAATATTTAACTCTGTTATTCTGAAGTACATTCAGACTTATAAAAAAAAGCTACAAATATTGTAAAAAGAATCCCATACGCCCTCTGCTCAGCCACCCCAAATAGTAACATCTTATAGAACCACAGCACCCTTATCAAAACCAAAAAATTGATGTTTCTATAGACTTTACTACAGTTTCACCATTGTTTCATCAATGCCTTATTTCTTCTTTTTTTTACTTTTAAGATTTTATTTATTTGAGAGAGAGCGCATGAGCAGAGGGAGGAGTAGAGGGGGACAAGCAGAGTCCACAATGAGGGTGGAGCCCGACTTAGGACTCAATGCCACAACCCGAGCTGAAACCAAGAGTCAGATGTTTAATCAACTGAGTCCCATCAACGCCTAATTTCTGAATCTTTTAAGAAAGACTTTTACTAAAGCTATCTTAAAGAACATTTTTTTAACTTCTTATGTTCTGAATATAAAAGTAAGGAGTGAGGAGTAGAAAACTTGAAAAATGTGGAAAGATGTAAAGAAGAAAATAAAAGTCACCTGGACACAAAACTATTCATCTACAGGACACAAAAGGGACAGAAGAACACATTAAATTAAATCACCATTGGACACCATCAGCAAAATCCACACAGTAGATTTCTTCAGGGAAAAAAAAAATCAAGAACAATAGAAGAGATGAAGGGGGGACCTGCAGTTTAAACAAGATTCATAAGGTAGAGTAAAGAATTGCCAAGTGTGGGGCACCTGGGTGGCTCAGTCATTGAGCATCTGCCTTCGGCTCAGGTCATGATCCCAGAGTCCCAGGATCGAGCCCCACATCAGGCTCCCGGCTCCACAGGAAGCCCGCTTCTCCCTCTCTCACTCGCCCACCCCGCCCCCGCTTGTGTTCCCTCTCTGTGTTTCTCTGTCAAATAAATAAATAAAATCTTTTTTTTTTAAATAACATCTATTTTAGACTTAACTATTGGAATATTTATAGATGTTATGGAGAGGGAGGAGCACGTGGGGTATGTTGAAACAGACTGGTCATGTACTAGTAGTTGGTAAAGCTGAGTGATGGGTGAATTAGGTGCATCAAACTATTTTCTCTCTTTTTACAGATGTTTGGAAATTTTCCATCATGAAATGCTTTTTTAACTTTTTTTTAAGATTTATATGTACATTTTTAGAGAGATAGTGTGAGCAGTGGGAAGGGTAGCAGGAGACACAAAAGGAGAGAGAATCTCCAGCAGAGATTCCCTCCACTGAGTGTGGAGCCCAGACACTCCCATGACCCTGAGATCACGACCTAAGCCAAAACCAAGAATCAGACACTTAACCGACTGAGCCATGCAAGGGCCCCGAAAGTGCCTTTAAAAAGGGGGGAGGGCGCCTGGGTGGCTCAGTTGGTTAGGTGACTGCCTTCAGCTCAGGTCATGATCCCGGAGACCCGGCCCCATATCGGGCTCCCTGCTCGGCGGGAGGCCTGCTTTTCCCTCTCTCACCCCCCACTGCTTGTGTTCCCTCTCTCGCTGTGTTTCTCTCTGTCAAATAAATAAATAAAATCTTAAAAAAAAAAAAAGAGGACTTATCTGCGCAACAACCAAAAAGTCATTAAAAATAAATTTATATTTTTGCCCCAAATTTTCCAACAAACAACGTAAGGAATCCCATTCTTTGAAACATGGCAAATATCAGTGCAAACATCAGCAGACCTTCATGTCTTCTCCAGCTCTCACCAACTCAAGCCACTTCCTCCCTCCCACTCGCAAGCTCTCTGCCCGACCTGGGCTCTTCTGCTTTCTTCACCACCTGTCACTCTTGTCCCTTCCTGCCCTCTTCCTCATCTTCCTTGATCCTTCATGCACATCACTCTAAGCCCTTCCCAATATCAAGCAACCAAGCCTTTCAAATCCCATTGCAATTGTCAGTGCCGCTGGTAATGCTGCTCACCCACAAAGGCAGGAGTGCCTGGCAGGAAACACAGAAAAGCACCTCAGTATATGTTAACATTCTGTTCATTGCCAAATCCTTGCATATTCTTAGAAAGCCTGGCTTTTAATGTCTGCAAAATATTCCACCATATACACATGCCATAGTATGTGTATCTCGTCCTCCAGCATTAGATCTAGTTGCCAAAGCAATTCAGTCCTCTTCCTCTGTGACTTTCCACACTTTTATTATACTGCAATCAAAACGAGTTGCTCGGTTTCCTAAGTTTTAGTACCTATTTCTCATCCCTGTACTTTTGCTTACACCATGATGCTTCTGACCATCCTTCTGCCCTGATAAGTCCCTACCTTGGCTTTTGTGATGTCCTCTCAGTCTCCCTCCTCAATGACCAGTCCCTCTTTTACCTTCTGTGACTTGTCTTTCTCCTTCTTCCCCAAGGTTCTGTCTAGGCACTCCTGAGCTCACTCTCTTCCTCCCTTTCCTCTGTCTCCCTGGGTGGGCTCTCTCTCTCTCCTGGCTTCACTGTGAAGGATTCCCAAATCCATATTCTCAGCTCTAATCTGACTCCAGTGTTCCAGGCCAGCATCTCCCCCATCTGTTACACGTGACCACCAAAATATAGTCCACTGTAGTTCCACCCACACTACTGACAAGCAAAGGGAGCCATCTTGAACCAGCTCTGCCTGCCGCCTGGCACCCACCTGTATTGCTACCATTTCCTTGGGGCTCAGCTTGATGCCTTGGAGTCACTGTTCACTCTTTCTTTCACCCCCCCCCCCACTTCACCAGGTCACTAAGCCCTACAGAATCTACTTCTAAAGTGTCTTCACAACAGTTGCTAATGTTCCATTCTCACTGTTCCACTCAGTCTTTGAGTTTTCATCCCCCACTTGCTTTCACCTCCTCCTTGGTCTTTCCTTCTGTTTGTTCCCTCCAATCCATCTTATCTCCAATCCCCACATTAATCTTCCTAAAGGCTGACTTTGACTGGGAGGCTTCCCTGTTGAATAATAATCAGAAGCCCTCCGTTACTTACCGAATTGAGTTCTAACATTCAAGGTACAATTTAAAATCATCGGCCAAACAAGCTTCCCAATCTTTTTTCTCACTTCCTTCCACATGTGTGAGGTGAAATAGTATGACTCCAGATCCCAACTTAGTAGTGCTAAAACCTTGGGTAAATTACCTGAGCCTCTGCTTCCCCATCCATAAAATGGGAATATCAACAGCACCTGCCTCATGTGTTATTGGGAGGATGGGGTGAGATAAAGTACATTAAGCATCATACCATGCATACAGTAGGCTCTTAGTTCATGTCAGACACTGTTACTTTTCTTATACTGCAATCAAAAAGAGTTGCTTGAAAAAAAAAAAAAAAAAAAAAAAAAAAGAGTTGCTTGGTTTCCTAAGTTTTAGTACTTATTTCACCATCCCTGTACTTTTGCTTACACCATTCCCTCTGCCTGCATCTTCACCTTTTGAAATCTTTCCTATACCTAGAGGTCCTGCTCAGATGCAATTCTCTGAAGTTTCCTCGAACACCAGCCACACAAGCTCTCTCGTTGCCGCTCTGAACTGCAGGGCTCTTTGCTTCCAACACTCTGATGCATTTACAGCACCTTTTGGTGAGCTGCAAATTTGAGCTACAAATTAGAGTGAGACTTTGTCTTCTTCATATTTAACATCCTCGACACAGCCCAGCACAGCTTCTTGGCACAGAGCTGAAATTCAGGAAATGTTCATCAAAAGATGAAGTGGATGAACTTTCCTGTTTCTCAGCAATAAACTTTCATCTCAATACCTATTGAACAAATATTTATTAGGCATCATATTAATCTTATTAACACATCTTATTAAACCAAGGGTTAATGAATATGGCCCTTGACCTCTTGATACTCACAGCCTAGTTCAGAAGTTTATACTCGCAGAAAAAAACCTGAGAACAAGTCGGGGCAATATTTAACAATGTATTTAATCAACTATAATCAAATTTCATAATATATAATCTAGACAGTTTCCTGGGTGGTCAAGCTAGGCCAGAGTCTGGAGAATTTAGGTGAGGAGGGGAGAAGAGGCAGAAATATTCACTGGAAGGTTGAGCTTACTGAAAGGCAGGTGAATGTAGGTAGGGAAAGTAGAGGGAGGAGTAATTTTACAGAAGAATAATTATACCTGCTTTTATGGGGGGGCACCGATAAACCAATAGGAGTGTGCCACCTACTAAGTTAACGTTTCTTTGTGCTGGAATACCAGGAGATAATGGAAGCCAGCTATGATGTTCACATGTAGTAATTATCATAATTACACACACCAGGGATTAACATTTACCCGTCAGAAGTCCATGGAAGGGGTGTCTCCCATACCTGTAGCTGAATAAAAGCAACTGCAATTCCTAGAGAATCAGCTTTGACTAAAGAGTGCTGAGTTTCATGCTTTTTTCTATCTTTTTTCATGTTTCTTCTATCTTGAGATTCTAAACTGCCATTCGGACTAATAAGATCACACCTCCAAGCTTCACCTAAGAGAAGGTTTGTCAAAAAGTCAGACTTCCCTTTCCCACATATGTTTGGCCTTGCGAACTTTATGTCATTTAAGGAATTGTAGAAAGAACCTACTGCCCCCAGAGGTCTCCCCCAATGGCCCATCCACGTGCCTGAAAGGATGCCATGATTTGTCACGCAGTCGTGTCCAGTTCTCTCCCCACAAACCTAAGTACCCCTGTGAAAGGCCACAATCAGTCTTGGTTTGCCTGTGAGTATTTATTTGAGGGGAGGAGAAAAGGCATAGAAAGAGGTGGTGAACAGGTCCTTGCACGGCGGAAGTGGGACAAAATAAGTACCACCCTGTCTGGTCTAGAGGGAAAAGCCTCCTGTCCCCAGACTGCAGTCAGTACCAGTCTCTCGGGCGGGAGCCGGGGCCTGCACACGCAGGGAGCCAGCACGGCGAGCCCACAGCAGCCCAGGCCCCCGGGGGTGCGCAGCGGCGGGCCTCGCCTGTCCCCTCGAGGGACAGCACGTGGCAGGGCGACTGACCACGCGCGGATCCTCTATGGCAGTGGATGCAGTGATGGAAGGTCTCCTGAAGGGTTGTGCTGCAGGAGGGCCGCCAACCAACTGCTAACTTCACGGGACAGTGTTCCGCCCTCGCTAAGCCTCTGGCGCCGGACAGAGGGTGCGGCCCCCGCCCTCCTCGCCTGCCCCGCAAGGCAGCTCCCCTGCGCCCACGAGGTCTGAGTACCGAGAGCTGCAAGTTCAGCTAGACGCAAGAGTTGAAATGAATGACCTGTTTTATCCGAAGTCGGAGTTCATGGGATCTTATTTCTCTGTATCTAACCCCATTTTCTTCTGTCTCTAGGTTACTCTCTCTCGGACTCACAGCGACGGCCCTCGTGCTGCCACCTGCAGGTGAAAGGGGAAACTGAGCCAACTGGTGAACAGGTCGTTGGGTGGCCGCTCAGAGCCTGAAGGAGTCCAGGACCCGGCAGAGACTTGATCTAGCCTCCACACATCGTCCAGAGGTTTCTCTTTGGCTTGTTTTTCCCATTTTGCAGATTTGGGAGGGGACTGATGATACATATGGACACAAATGTAATTCAGCCTCCACCAAAGCATGTACTGGATCCAACCAGGTCAGCCCGTCTGTGTTACCAGAGCCCCCCCCCATGACGTCACTATGCTTTCCATCACAGCTGGCTCCACTCTGCCTCTATTGCTCAGAGTGACCACTGTGACATCCCCAGAGGTCATCTTCTGGGTCACTCACAGCCCAGTGGGTTACCCCATGGTCCCATACTCTGCCCCATAGTGACTCTTCCTTCAAGCATCCTAGCCAATACCATGATTTTTGAAAGTGATTGATTATATAAATAATAAATTTAGAACAATTCCATTACAGTGATGGCGAGGATTACAGGTCAGGCTGCCGGGGTTTGAATCCTGACTCCAACTTTTTTAACTGTGACCTTGAGAAAGACACTGTTCTCTCAATGCCATAACTTCCTCACTTGCTCAATGGAAATGATAAGACAGTCCTCAGAGGATTGCTGTGCATTTTAAAGGAGACATGCACTTGAGCACCACAGTATAGCACTCTGGGAAAGGGGACCCAGGGGTGTGTTCAGGCTTTGCCACTCGCCAGGTCAGGGGATATGGGATGAGCTACTTCACTTCTCTGTGCCTTGGGTTTCTCGTCTATAAAATGATAGTTAAGAGTATCGCATCAGCTATTTATGAGAATTAAATGAAATATGTCTACCACATTATATATTATATATAACATGTAATGTATTATATATGTTAGTCTTTTACACTTGAATTAGTTTTTGTTATTTTCAGCATTCTGTTGTCTGGAAAATTTTGGTTTTTAGATTCCCAGATAAACAATGCCATCTGTTCGTTCATCATTTTGCAGTTGTCTTGAGTACAATCATATATAATCCTTCCATCGCCCTAGGATGTCCTTGTTCCACTTTGCAGATGAAGAAACTAAGGCTCAGAGAGGTTTAGTGACTTGCCTGATGTCACACAGCACGTGGAACCAGGATATACCTAGCTTTCCTCTCCCAAGACCAGGGTTCTTTTTATTGTATCACAGGTGTCTTTATAATTCCTCTAAATGGGATGAGTACTCATTTGATTTTACAACCCTTTGCCAGATATCTATACTGTGCATAAAATTTTTCAAGTTACAGCAAATTCCTAAAACCACGCCTTAAATTTCACGTAAACTAAAAGAAATACATTTAAAGCCTTTTCTTGGTCATAATCCTTTTCTCTGTGACTTATCAGTGGACTGGTCTGTTAGGTGTTGCTTTGGGAAAGGAGGGTGGGGGGGGCAGCAGCTTGGGCCACTGCGGGAGCAGTGTCTTCACCACAGTGTGTTAAGCTCTCCTTGTTTTGAACTCCTGGTAGTCATGAAATGATTTATTCCCTCCTCTTTCTTCCCTGACAGTCTGTGAGCTCTGCAAAGTTTAAAATGGGGCTAACCTGTCAGTTCTCCACTCGTAGAAAAGAAATGCAGAGAAGAAACATTTTCACTGAAAGGAGTCAGAAAATGATGACATCTGTTTACATACTTGATAACAGAGTCATCTCAATCTATAGCGAAAGAGATCAGGGATGGGTTTGACCATTTTTGGCCAAACATCTTTGATGATCGTCCTCTCCTGACTTGTAGCAATAACAACAACAACAACATTTGTCAAATGATAACCATGAGCAGACATTACACTCGTGAGCTCATTCAAGTAACCCTGTGTGCTAGGCAGTGTCATTATCCTCGTTTTTCTGATAAAGAAGCAGGCTGAAAGAGAGCTTGGACTTCCTAGCACAAAACAACTAGTAAGTAAAGTAGCAGAACTGGGACTTGAACCCAGGTCTGTCTAACAGCTCAAACATCTGCCCAACCTGCCTCCCAGGACC
This sequence comes from Spilogale gracilis, assembly GCA_004023965.1. Lineage (NCBI taxonomy): Eukaryota > Metazoa > Chordata > Mammalia > Carnivora > Mephitidae > Spilogale > Spilogale gracilis. Next base: position 100,805 of record PITA01003980.1, read on the forward strand.
AGCAGGACAGCTACTGTGGGCCTTGCTCAGAAAGCTGCCTGATGGGAACGATGGATGGGGTGAGCATACTTTCTACCCTAACCACCTTGATTCCTTCCCTTTGATTTATTTTCCACCTCAAGCAGCGGGACTTTATATCAGAGTCATCTCCTCTGGCTCCCTCCCCGCCTGGACCTGGCATCCTGGTCCTGACTCGGGCCCAGAGTGCTCTCTCCCCTAATTCTTGGCACCAGGGCAAGGGGGAATATCCAGTGTCAGAGATCAGCAAAGCCCTCCATGTGACAGACAGGCACTTGCCTTCCCAGCTCTGCACTCATGCCTCCAGCGAGTGGTTTCGATGACGGTCAGCCAGGCTGAGACGTCATCTCTCCCTCAACAAGGCCCAGATGCCCAGTTCACAAGGAGCAGCTGCTCCTTGCGTGCTCCTGGCCCCAAAAGCCAAACATTTCCACTGGGTTCACGCAGTCCCAGAGCCTCCCCATTCGCTTCCCTTGTCCCTCTTTGTCCTGACCCATCAGGCCTCTTGGGACCGCATCGTTATATGACTGATGGCACAGCCAATTTGTTTCCGGAATCAAATTTCCAAATACTCAACACTCCAGAAATTTCAGCAATAATCGTGCAGACAATCCCAGACCATTCATGGCTTTTATTCCCAAGTTTTTGTCTCGTTTTGTTTTAAAGGTGGTTTAGAATTCCAAACTCATTTCCCTGTCACGTCTGGTTCTAAATAACCATCAGGCATTGTGGCGGATCCTAGACACCAGGGTCACACGCCCGCACTGGCTGTGCGAGACGGAGTATGCCCTTGCCAGCGAGACAGAGGAGGAAAGGCAGCCACCAGTAGAGGAGGGAGAAGAGGTGCAGCTTCAGGAGGGAGGTTCTGAGTAACGTCCAAGGCCATGGAAAAAGAGCTCCTCATCTCCCAGATGCAGAGGAAGCACCAAAGGAGCTTGTTAAAATGCAGATCCCGGGCTCTGATTCCTTGCGTCTGAAGTGGAGCCCGGAACTTTCAAGGCCCGCCGAGTCTCTTCCAGTGCAGGAGCTCTGTGGATGACTGGAGTAAATCCCTAGTTGGTCAATGCCAGAGAAGAGAGAGAGGGAGATGCCAGCCTTGCCCTGCTAGGCGTGGCCTGGGGTTCTGCCCCCCATCGTCCAGCCCCATCCCTAATTGTTCAGGTTTTTGCCCAGCCTCTCCCTCTGCCCTCTGCTCCTCTCCTTTTCTTCCTCTCTGACACTTCCAGTGTCCTGGAGGCTTCTAGGTGGCCGAGAAGATGGAACAGCCCACCAGGCCCTGCCTGGCCACAGCGTCTGGGAGCCTCTAGCTGGTCCTACAGGCAGGTTGTCCTCCTCCTCACGTGGCTCTTCGATGAGCACGAACTGGAAGCACTCAGCAGTGCTCAATGGGGCACAAAGACTAATCAAAAAGGAGAGATTTCAAACAAATAGACAAACCCAGGAGTGAAAATCAGTCAGACAAAAGCTGTCCCGTCAGAAAATAAATGAGGTGCAAAGGGGTCAAGCAGGAAACATGGGTCACAAGGCCACTTTCAGACAATCCCAGTCCAGTCTTGTGGTGCCAGGAGCCCCTCCGCGGCAACTCCACGACTCTTCATCTCTTCCCACCGTCCCCTCCTTGTATTGCACCCACACACTTTGGCCTTCTGGAGAAGCCCAAGCCACACTTGTTGATCCTGGAATCTGACCTTGAATCCACATCAGATCTCACTTCCTGGCTTCGGTGGCCAGGGGCCGCATCCTGTGTCGTGCAGTTCCGAGGCCCCTGGTCTGGAACTGCCTGGGCCAGAAGTCTTTGGGTATGTGGGCGCTCAGCAAGTTTCTGTGCTGCCATGGAAAAACTTGAAATCTATTTGAATAATGATAAATGCTTTGGAGTCAGACCTGGCTTGAAATCCCCCACGAATGTATGACCTCGAGCCAGTTCCTAATCTTCCGTGAGTCTCAGTGTCCCTATCTATAAACTGGGACCATAAGGGGCACCTGGGTGGCTCAGTTGTTATGCATCTGCCTTTGGCTTAGGTCATGATTCTGGAGTCCCAGGATCGAGCCCTACATGGAGCTCCCTGCTCAGCGGGAGGCCTGCTTCTCCCTCGCTCACTCCCCCTGCTTCTGTTCCCTCTCTAGTTGCATTTCTCTCTGTCAATTAAATAAAATCTTTGGAAAAAAAAAAACTGGGACCATAAGATCTCATGCAATATGGTGAAAGTTAAATGAATGAAGTTATGCGAAGACCTCACTCAATCCAGTGTCTGGCACATTAGAAACTTTCAACAAATGTTTGTTCTCTTCCTCTTCTTCATTTTTGAGTCCCCAAAGCCTAAAATATGTTGCCAGCAATTTTATGCAAATTATAATGGCTTATAATTACATGACTAATTCACAGTCATCAGAGGACAATCAGAAAATATGGAGAAGTAAAAAGAAGATAGAAAATCTTATGTAAATTTCAAATCCAAAGCTACTAGCGTATAAATTAGTATACATCTTTTAAAGCTTTAAAAATGCATAAATATTCATTATAACACACTGTACACAGTGCTTTCTTTTTAAAAAAGGTTTTATTTAGAGAGAGAGAGAGAGCATGGGTGTATACAAGCTGAGAGAGAGGGGATCAGAGCAGGAGGGAGAAGGAGTCATTCTTACAATCTTCATCATCTACACAACAGCACGTTCTGTGATAATTATTTAGCTGCCCATAAAGATAATATTTTGACTAATTATTTTATTTTAAGATGACTAAGAACTTTTTTAAAAAGGGGGACTATTTAGGAAAGAATCTCAAGCAGACTCTGCATTGAGTGTGGAACCAGGCTCCATCTCCCAGCCCCGAGATCATGATCCAATTCCAAACCAAGAGCCCGACACTCAACTGAGCAAGCCATCCAGCTGCCCCTACACAGTGTGTTATGATATGGTTTTCTATATGATAGTCTATGACAAACATCTTTCACTGTCCATAAAGAAATTTATATAACATCAGCCATAATGGCTGCAGAGGGGTCTGGTACTGGGATGCGTCTCCACTTGCGCAACAGATCCCCTACTCTTGAGCATGTAGGTCACTGGCAAGATTTTCACTGATCCTAAGCAACTGTTGTGATGAACAAGTTGTAAATCTTCACTGTCACTCTTAATTAAAATCCCATGAGTAGAATTGTTAAATTGAAGAGTATGTGAAAATGTTAGGGTATGAACATTTAATACACTTGGTTGAACCACTGTCCACAGAGACTATATAAATGTATGTTCCTCATCTACTCAAGGTATATAGTCATCCTTTGCTTGTCTTTGCCACAGAGAAAATAGTATCTAATTGTTATTTGAATTTCCTCTGTAAAAATCCCACTTGTGTTTGTTTAATCTTTTTTTAATATTTTATTTATTTATTTGGCAGAGAGAGAGATCACAAATAGGCAGAGAGGCAGGCAGAGAAAGAGGAGGAAACAGGCTCCCTGCAAAGCAGAGAGCCCAATGTGGGGCTGGATCCCAGGACCCTGAGATCATGACCTGAGCCAAAGGCAGAGGCTTAACCCTCTGAGCCACCCAGGGGCCCACCACTTGTGTTTTGTAACTTGAAAAGTGAATGCACTTCTTTGGTCCTGACCCTCAAATCACATCCTTGGGAGCACCTGGGTGACTCAGTTAAGTGTCTTCCTTCGGCTCAGGTCATGATCCCAGGGTCCTGGGATCGAACCCCACATTGGTCTCCCTGCTCGATGGGGAGCCTGATTCTCCCTCTCCCTCTAGTGATCCCCCTGCTTAGGTACTCCCTGTCTCTCTGTGTCAAATAAATAAATAATCTTTAAAAAAATAAAAATGCAATTAAAAAAAATCACACCCATGTACACATTTGCAAGCTTTACTCATCTAGAATCAGTGGCCCCAAAGAGAAAATGGTCATAATTTGGATGAAGTTCACTGAAGGACAAAGAGGGTAAGGAACAAGGACATCTGCAACGTTACAAAAAACTGAAGAGGAGCAGGGTGAAACAGAGACAGAGACGGCTGTGGAGAGGCCAAGAAATAGCCTCTGACCATGGTAATCAGGGAGCGAGACCTCCATGTTGGACTTCAAGGAAGACAGGAATGAAACTCAGGATTGTGGGGTTGGGCTTGGAGAAGGAGAAAGGATGGAAAGAGACAAACCCAGGGACCATTCTGGAGGCAATCAAGGCCTGCTAACTGGGAGCATTGTTGGAGATGTCTGGTTACATTTCAAGGCAATATAGTTTTCACTCTTCCATCAGCTTGTTGTATATTTGTCCCTTAATAATCATTCTTCATCATTTCCAAGTGGCTAAATAGTAGTAATAACTAATACTTGTTAAGCACTTTCCACATGTCAGGTGTTGTGCTCTATTAACATTTTCTCATTTGACCCCTACAATGACCCCATTGAGTTTACACTATTGTTATACCCGTTTTTCAGATGAGGAAACAGGCTCAGAGAAATGTAGTGTCTTGTTCAAGGCCTCAGAGCTAGTAATGGAGAGAGCCAGGAAGAGAACTCAAGCCCATGTTTCTTCAAAGCCTAAGTTTGTGGTTTTTGCTTATGTGCCTATTTGGGGTTTTTTAAAAGATATTTTTATTTGACAGAGAAAATAAAATCAGGGGGATCAGAAGGTAGAGGGAGAAGCAGGCTCCCTCTTAGCAAGGAGCCCAACATGGGGCTTGATCCCAGGACCCTGGGATCATGACCTGAGGTGAAGGCAGACACTTAACTGACTGAGCCACCCAGGTGCCCCTTATCTGGGGTTTTTAAGCACAACATTTTACAAGGGCCACTGTCTTTACCAAGCACACTGGTAAAGTTGAAGGCCAAACTGGTTCAAGCTGAAGGCCAAACAACCATAAGAAAATAAAGGTAAGACTTCAACAGAAATTTCACATGGAGAATACAAAGAAAGAGATCAAGAAGTCTCCCTTCATCCATCCTCAGTATACTTAAAAGCCCCAATTACCTAAGCCTTTGTTTTTTCCCCTACTTTGTCAGAACAAATCAGGGCCTGCCTTACCAAGCAGGGGCGAACTTAATGTACTTGATTCCTCAGAGCTCTGACTCATTTAGTCCTAAAGAATCAATCTATTTTCTGATTCACACATACTGACCTCTTCCTCCCCTCACAATCCAATCTAAAATAGATACCAGGAACTCACACTTATCAAGCCTCGTTTTGCACCTGGCTACTACCCCCCACACCCCCTAGGCTTGTGTCTGTATTCCTTGGGGCTTTTCTAACACAGACCAGTAGTGGGACTTGGCCACATCCAAGAAGAACAAGTGCAAGCTCAAAGACTTAGGAAGGGCACAGAAGGACCCTCTTGCTAACAGCTCCTGCTGGGTAAGCAAAGGCCACCTGCAGCCTGCTCACATTTTCATGCTACAAAGAGTTGGAATCACCTTGAGGTGGAGGTTGTTAGTGAGTCTCCAGGAGTTTGGTTCCTACTGAGTTGAAAGCCTGGCTTTCCCCTGAAAGCTGTGCTCTCCCTCCAGCCCCAGGCCACGTGGGCTTCCATTGAAGCCACTGCAACAGTTTCTGTTCCTGTTATAGTGTCTTCTCATTACAGCATATCCCTAGAAAATGCCAAGTTTCGTGTTTCTTTTCTACCCATTGCAACACAAGCTGCTTCCCAGCAACAAACGGGAAGGGAGCAAGGGCAGGAAGAAAACTTGTTTCACTGTTTTCCAGCTAAATTCCACTCCCTCATGAAACTTTTTCAGACCATTCCTGTCAATGGGTCTTTGGGTCACATCTCTCCCCTGTTTTCCAGTTTCTCTGACCTTCTAGAACATTGCTTGTCCCCACCAGCCATTTACATAATGCCTTGTTTGTTTCATTACTGATTGATCTGTGACTGCTGCCTTGTCTCCTTGACCAGATTGTGCATTTCAAGAAGGCTGGTACTGTATCTTAAGATATTTTTATATCTTCCTCCAGGTCAGAACATAGGGTTATGTGCCTTTCCTGATCATTCTATTTAAAACTCCAAATGAGGGGCACCTGGGTGGCTCAGTCATTAAGAGTCTGCCTTCGACTCAGGTCATGATCCTGGAGTCCCAGCATCAAGCCCCGCATTGGGCTCCCTGCTCGGCGGGAAGCCTGCTTCTCCCTCTCTCACTCCCCCTGCTTGTGTTCCCTCTCTAGCTGTGTTTCTCTCTGCCAAATAAATAAAATAAAATCTTAAAAAACAAAACAAACAAAAACCCTCCAAATGAATCACCCTTAGCCATCCCACCTGAAATATAAGATTTATTTTATTATCTGACCCCCATCAAAGCTTAGTCTAGAAAACAGGGATTTTGCCTGCTTTGTCCATGAACATTTTTTCCAGCATTTAGAACAGTGCCTGGTATATAATGACTATTCAATAAATATGTGTTGATTAATGGATGAATTAAGGGATGAATAATGTGAAAAATGAAAATGATACACCTATATTTAGGGAAGATGATCTTTTTCCATTTCAGCTATTCAATGAGTATTTAATGTATTACCCTTTATGAATTTCAGAAGAATTTCTTTAGACTCTCAAACCTATTTTATTTCTTCACTACTAGCTCAGGAAATCCTAAGATAGAGAAAAACTACCAGTATTTAATTGAGCTTTCCCTATGCACCAGTATCTATTTATATTCTCATTTGATTAACACTCCTCTCCCTTGTTGATACTGTTAAAACCATCATTTTAGGGGCACCTGGGTGGCTCAGTTGGTTAAGCGACTGCCTTCAGCTCAGGTCATGATCCCAGAGACCCGGGATCGAGCCTCACATCGGGCTCCCTGCTCCGCAGGAAGCCTGCTTCTCCCCCTCTCACTCGCCCTGCTTGTGTTCCCTCTCTGGCTGTGTTTCTCTCTGTCAAATAAATAAATAAATAAAGTTTAAAAAAAAAAAAAACGTCATTTTACTAATGAGGATCTGAATCTTCTAGAAGGTAAATAACTTGCCTGGTTCTCAAAGCTAGTAAGTAGTGAAATCAGGACTTGAACCCAGGCCATTCTGATTAATGATTGCTCTGTTTTCCTGCCTTAGCAGAATCCAGGCTTCCAGGATGATCCTTGAGCTTCTTTCCCTAAGATCTCCAGCCCTGGCCAGCCCAGCCTAGCCCTCCTCCAGATGAGAGACCAGGTCCTGGGGCTGCCCAGGAAGGGTTGAAAGACACAGCTACCACCCAGAGAGCTAACGCGGGTAAGTCTATGGTGGGAAAAAACCTGATCACCAAGGTTTCTTCCTTAGATGCTGATGGACAACTTCAGCTGCATGATGAACATTAACCAAGATGGAAATGACTACAGGTAAAGCAGGGTTGGGGCAGAGAGAGGAATTAAGTTTTGGTCCTCTTGAATTTGAGATATCTGTTCAATACTTGAGGGTAGATATTGTGTACACAGTAGGACCCACAAGTCTGAGGTTCAAGCTAGAGGGCTAGAGATATAAATTTGTGAGTCAACAACATCATGGAACCTTGTCTAATGCAAATGCCACAGGACAACCATATGTGCTTCTTAGCTAGCAACCCCAGTCCCAAAGATTATGTCAAATGTTTTAGAAAGGTTGATGAATGCCATGTAGAGATCTCATTGTTCCCTGCGTTGCTGTGGTGGCTGCATTATGAAGCTCAAATTTGCCATATTTTCCTTCTCACTAGGGGTCCCAGTGGAATTCAATGAGTGTGTATATGTGTGTATGCGTGCATGTGTGATCAGTTGCAACTGTTCAGTGATTGAAATGGCTCATTCTAGGGATTGCCTCTGTGACTCCCTTTTCCTTGGACTTTTGTGGCTGACGAGGGCACTTGTAAATGGACACGTTCTTTTTGGATATGTTAAAACTTTAATCCAGGCTTGAGATCCAACTCCACTTTTTTCAGTGACTTTGTATATTTCTGATCTGAAGTACAGACACCAACTTCATACTGTGGTCGGAGGGCCCTCTGATTTCCTTTCCTTCAATATTCAGAGTATAGCATGCACAACCTTCACTAACTACTCAGTCAATATGCGTCCCATCCCTGCCCCAGTCATGCAGCCAGAAATTACAGAGAGTGAGGGGGAAGGGGCTCAAGAAGCATGGCCAGAGCTCAGAGCTGTCTGCATGGGGTATCTGAAAAGTACTGACTGATAGAGGCATAAAAAGATTTCTTAGCAACACTGAGAACCCAGCCAAGGTTGGAAATCATAAATTTGTTCTGGAACCAGTCAGCCCGGCTGTAGAATTTTCTCTAGCTGAATTCCCATGGAGAAGACAAATAGTAGGGCCACTTCAGGGTTGGGAAATGGCCTGACAGGTGCATAGGGAGAGCAAGAGGTGGGTCACAGATGAGAATGTAGCTAGTAGGTCCCAGGTTGGAGAAGGGAGGGAGGAAAGCAACAGAAAAACTGAGGCCCACAGTGTCCCAGCTCAAGAAGGCTGTAGGTGAACTCTCAAGGATCTCAAAGGGACAGAGCATGAGGGAAACCTAGGAAAGGCAAGTCTAGGACAAAGGAGACTCATGCGGCTGGACCATTCCAGGTCTGGCTCAGTACCTCAACTGCCACACCACCGTACTCAAGCAAGACAGCGGGAATCCCACACAGTCCTCCTTGGTATCAGTACCAAACCATACCCCTCAGAGAGCCCCAGATAGCAGGGCCACATGAAACCTCAGTTTCCCAGAGACAACTCAGCCTGTCCGGGAGAATCTCTCCAGTTTCATCTTTTATTAAAATGACACAGGGGTACCTCAAAGCATCAAAGGCATAGCTGAAGAATTAAGTCTCAAGAAAGCAGGAACCAGAAAATCTTGGACCTTGAGGACTAGAACCAGGACTCAGAAACCATCAGGACCCTCACCCTCTCTTTAGCTTCTCTCCTGTGTTCCTTCTTTCTCTCTTAATGAAGAAACTTAGAGCTTAGACTCTGGAACCAGATACCTGGCATTCTAATCCTAGTTCTTCTGCCCTCCCACTTATCAGCTGAATGACCTAGGAGAAACTTATTTATCCTCTCTGTGCCCCAGTTTCCTTGTGGAGAGAATGATAGTACCTATCTCATGTGGTTGCTGCAGTAGTAAATAATACTTTTATAGCATATACTTTATAATAATACTTTTATAGCACTTGAAGAGTCCCTGGCCCTTCAGGCTCTGTCTTATCCAAAAGAAGAGTTTGGACCCTAAGATGTTAATCAGCAATTTGCCCTCAAGGTTAAAAGTAATAAACTGGGGTCCCATTCAGGCCACCAATGGGATCCACAGGAATCACCCTCATCGACTGGGAGGAAAGGCAACAGGAGCTATGGCCCTACTTGGAGTCAGACAGGAGATATCATTTTGTTAGGAGCAGGGGAATCTATTCCAAACCTTGGTATTTACTCTCAGACCCTACACTTGTTCCCCTTGGTCATTAGTAAGTGACCATACCTACTATGTCAAGGGAAAATTGGACATCCTGCCCTCTGCTCTCTACCCCATGTCTCTCCCCTGGCCCTTCCCACTAGCACTGGAACAAGCTCAGGTCTCTCTCCTAATCTAGAGACAAATACATCTTTCTAGACTCCCCCCTTCCTTAAGTCCCCACTTCCCTTCCCAGCTCATGACTTCACTTTCACCCTCCTATTCTCAACTCTCTGTTCCTTAACCCCATTCTCACTTCTCTCCAGCTGGAAAATGCCTGGGCCTCTGCTGCCTTAGACATCATTGCTACCCTCACTTTAAATTCTCTCCTCCCTGGGTTTCCATAGTAATACTCTCCCCAGTAATTCCCTAGCCTCTCCAACTACTCCTTCTCCATGTCCTTTGAATGTTTCTCCCTCTTTGTCCACCCATCCTAGAACAATCCTTCTCCTCTCAGGCTCCAGCCTCTCCTCACCTTGAAGCCTCCCTGGGCAACTTTATCTACTATTAAGGTTTTCATCACCCCCTACTCAAGCTAATAATTCTCAAATCTATATCCATCAGCTTAGTCCTCTCTTCTGAATGTCAGGTTATCTATCCTTCTGACAGCCCGTGCAGCATCTTCATTTGGAGCCCCCTGAAATACTGACAACTCAGAATGTGGGTTTAGGAGACAGCTCTTAAGGAGAATAACAGAGAACAGTTGAAGAAGCTGGATCTGATCCACAGGGACAACTCAAGTGGATTGTGGGGGCAAACGGGGCCACAGTGGTCAAATGGGAAAGGAACCAGAGATACTCTCTATGGACCCCCCCCCCAGGGGTTAAATGCAGACCAGTGATTATAAAATTGGAGAAGACAACTCTCAGCTGAACCTAAAAAAGACCCCTTGGAAGTCAACGTGGCTCAAAGGTGGACTCAGGCGCCTTAGAAGGTTCTGAGACCTTGGTCACTTAGAGTATTCAAGCACCAGGCTTTACATTCCTTCCAACTGCAAGATTGTCTGAGAAAGCAAAACAAAACTTATGAAGAAGATTTGACCAAATGCAGTAAAACCTGGTCATACTGGTTCTGGCACCAGCTGGATGTTGGTTTACTAACTGGAGTCCCTAATCATGTGAAATGGAAATAACAGCAGAGACAATTTAGGAGAGACGAAGGGCAGAAGAAACTGAATAAACTCTCAAATGGGGAAGGACTGATAGTCAAAGAATCTCACTGCAACCTGACTCTTGGAGGCATTTGCACTTTGTTCTATTTTTATGCAACCACACAGTTGGGGTGGATTTTACATTACCCATACGGCATAGGGATCTCCAAATTAAAGTTCTGTTTCAACAAACCTAACCAGGTATTTTTTGAGGCAAGAGCCCTGAATCTGGGTGGAACATAAAGGCCTGACCAGCAGTCTGGGAAGACTTTTGTGCCTGAGTCTATAGATCTCTCTGCCTTCAGTGTAAAGGACAGGAGACTTGAATTACTGTAGGAAAAAGAATGGTTCCCATTTGCAGCCAACTCCATGTACCTTCGCATGAAAGACAAGACCCTAGCTCTAGGACTTCTCCCTTCCAGCCCACCCATGGGCCATCCCATCCCATAACATATAGTGTACTTGTGCTTTCTTGTTTATTGGCTTCCCACCACCTCTGCCTCCCTAGAGATGCAGTTTGGAGTGAGGCCAGGGAAGAGAAGAGGGTGGCTAGAAGCTTGCATTTTCCATTTGTACTCTTGCTCTGTGTCCTGAAAATCCAAGGTTTGGAAAGGTATGAAGGAGGAGGTTCAGTCCCTGGCTCCAACGAACACTGGGGACACAGAAAAACCAGGTGTTTGGGGTTTTTTTTTAAACATTTTGTTTATTTGTTTGTTTGTTTGTTTATTTGACAGAGAGAGATCACAAGTAGGCAGAGAGGCAGGCAGAGAGAGGAGGAAGCGGGCCTCGATCCCAGGACCCTGAGATCATGACCTGAGCCACCCAGGTGCCCAGAAAACCAGGTTTTAAAGTAGAACTTGAACTAAAATTGTGTCTTTTTTTCTCTCTTAAGCCTACATTCTAGAGCCAGCCTTCAGGGTGCTCCTCTACACTCCCTCTGCATGACCACATCTCCCCAGCAGGAGGCAACAAAGTTCTGCCCCCTCAAAATGCTCTCCAGCTCAAGGAGACCTCAATCTTCCATCTGAGTCCCATCCCAGGAGAGGAGGTGGCAGTAAAAGAGTGCTATCTCACCACTCAGTGCCTCAGTTTCTATGTCTGTCAAGTGGAAATCATAAAACTACGTCTCATGTCCCACAGAATCCTTTTGAGGATAAAATTAGAATTGACCACCTGATTGCCCAACACCCAAGGTTATTCTGAGCAATAGCCTCTCAAAGAGAAGTTCAGGGAAGAGCTAATTTGGGGTGAGAGACATTGATACACTGGAATATGCATCACACACTGACCATGCCAAGTTTTTAAGTCGAGACTAGTTCCCCATGATACCAAGCACACGTCAGAACTAATGGCCCTCAGTTGATGCCAACTAGTATTTACCTCAAAGACAAAACATAATTTAATATTAGTCTACCACTCAGAATATAATCTGGGAAGATAGAGTTCCAGCAAGAAGTAATTCTAACTGTGGGGAAATCATCATACTTCTACTCTACTGATGGGACTGAAAAATGACACAGCCCAATGGAAGGCAACTTGGCAACATCTATCAAAATTCCATGTGCAGTTATCCTTTGACCTCACAAATGCACTGCTGGGAACTTATCCCACAGATGCCCCTACATTCCTACAAATGATGTCAGTTCAAGGTTAGTTATGGCAGGCACAGGTTGTAAAAGCAAAAAGCTAGAAATTATCCAGGGGTCCATAAATAGGAACGAGTTAAATATATCATGGTACAACCTTACATGCAATGTCTTAAGATGGAACATGGAAACTTTCTATGCATTGCTATGGACAGATTGCCTCTATAGGTTGTGTTAGAAAGAGTGTAAAATAAGAATGTGCTTTAATATTTTTAGATTTGCTTATATTTTCACAAAGAGACCCTAGAAGGATTATGTAAGAAATTAATAAGAGAAGTGGGAGGGAGGCTTTCAATGTACAATTTCTGTATTATTTTTATTTTTAAATCATGTGACTCTCTTAACTTGGCAAAAAAAGGAAAATAATAAAGGAAAAAAGAGACCCTGTATAATGTATTCCAGAAGGGCAAGAGGGACCAGACTGGGCAGCAGAAGATATATTTGATCCTGGCTGGGTCTCTGGTGGCCCTGAATTTCCCGAGCTGAAAGACAAGAGGGTGTGACCCTGTGTGCAGTTAGCCTCCCAGGGCACTCTTCTATAAATAAGAGCCTTTCGGGGATCATGCCCTGGTTTACATCAGGCTGCCTTCTGTGCCCTTTCGCTTGTACAGACCAGCGCAAGCTGACTGAGCATGTCCAGCACCACTTCCCAGAGAACGCCCAGACTTTTAAAATCAATATTCAGTTATTCCTCATTCTTGCATTGTATCTCTCCATTGTCCATGCCCCTTCATCTCTATCTTAGGCTTTATTCAAAGGCTCTTATATTTGCACTTTAACCTGGATGAATCCTTTTACAAAGCAATTTGGTCATATAAAAGGTAAATCATAAAAGTTTAATCCAGCATCCTGTTTCTTGGGTAATTACCTTCTAAGTGACAAAGTCCAGCTCTTGTTCATTCATTTGGAGTTATTTCAGTTAAGCCT
>PITA01003980.1:114020-130554 GCA_004023965.1 Spilogale gracilis
TCTCTATGAGTGTAAGGTACCAGTTCAAGTTTGGGTCTGGGCACAGCTGCAGAGGCGGTGACTCAACTGACACATCTGGCCCAGTGCCTGACGGTAGTGTAGATAGTGTTGGCCCACTAAGATGCCCAGAGAAGCCAGCACATTTGTTTTCTTCTTTTTTTTCTTTAAAAACCATTTTTGTCCAGGGGTGGGTGGCTCAGTCAGTTAAGTGCTGACCCTTGTTTTCAACTCCAGTCATGATCTCAGGGTCTTAATCAAGCCCCCTTAGCATGCTCCATGCTTAGCACAGAGTCTACTCAAGATTCTCTCTCCCTCCCCCTCACTCTGCCCCTCCCTCCCACTTACCCCCATGTGCTCTCCTCCCTCTCTCTCTCAAATAAATAAAATCTAGGAAAAAAACAATTTTGTCCAAAAACTTTAAATTTTCAAATTTAAATAATCCATCCTGTCATCCAAACATGAATCTTTTCATTTCTCTATGTGTCCTTCTAGGCCTTAATTATAAGAACTTACTTTTCCAGAAGTGGAATAGTTGTATAGGCAAACTTCTGCAGTTTTCATTTAATATTACTTTATAGGCCTGTGGTCTCAGAGTCTTCCTAATGGTTACATCAATGATTGAATAATATTCCATTGCAAAGACACACTATGGTTTAGTTCACCATTTCCCCATTATCTTGGAGCTCCTTGTACATTTAGCTTCCCTATCATTAAAATTTGTCCTTACACTGAATTCTGAGCAGGGGGATAACTGAGTTAAAGGATCCGAATGCACTGACATCTTCATTACTTTCTTTTTTAAAAAAAAAGATTTGATTTATTTATTGGACAGAGAAAATCACCGCTAGAGAGGGAACACAAGCAGGGGGAGTGAAAGAGGGAGAAGCAGGCTTCCTGCTGAGCAGGGAGCCAGATGCAGGACTTGATCCTGGGACTCCGGGATCATGACCTGAGCCGAAGGCAGCCACTTAACCACTGAGCCACCCAGGCAGTCCATCTTTGTTACTTTCTTACTTTTTTTCCTCTCTTGACTTTATCCTGCCTCCTGTCATGGAATTTACTAATACAAAAAGGCAGATTATCTTGTGTCTGTCCACATCTCTTGGTCAGTATTTGGGCTGGAGGCATTGTTTTCTTACATATTTGAATAAGCTTTTTTAAACTTGAGTTTAAGTTACCAAGGCTACTGTTTTTATTTAAGAAGTAATGCTTATTCATTATAAAACTCAGAGTATCTTTCATAAATTTTTGCATCATCTATCACATTGATACATCTAATCTTATCATTTTCTCATTTATCTAAATTCTTTTTAAAATTTTCTATTATTATCTATCAATCTTTTTCTTTATCGTTTTTCAATTCTTATAAATTTATCCTCCATAATAGAAATGAGGACTCTACTCTTTGTTAGGTTTTACATGACTTGATTTAGATGTTTAATAAGCTGTTAGGCCTGGAGTTTAGTGTGTGGTGTGAGGGCCCTGGGAAGGAGCAGAACCCAGTCTTGATGAACTCTATTTATCTTATAACTATTTTCTAATGTACACAGTCTCACTTCTGGGAAGTCAGTTCGGCAAATTATCTGGCAGGAGTAGCTATTTTTAGGCTAACCAGTCAGCTTAGAAGTTGTTTTACAAGACCGGGCTTCAGTGTGTCCAGGTTTGAGTCCTGATTTACCCTTCTGTATTCCCTACAGCAACTAGTTTCATTCCTTCCATGTAGCAGAGGTTAATCTAACCTGATTTGAAATCAAAATGAGGGGCGCCTGGGTGGCTCAGTTGGTTAAGCGACTGCCTTCGGCTCAGGTCATGATCCTGGAGTCCCGGGATCGAGTCCCACATCGGGTTCCCTGCTCGGCGGGAAGCTTGCTTCTCCCTCTCTCACTCCCCTTGCTTGTGTTCCCTCTCTGGCTGTGTTTCTCTCTGTCAAATAAATAAAATCTTAAAAAAAAAAAGAAATCAAAATGAAACTAGCAGCATGGAACTATTGTCTAAAAGAATCACCCAGAAGCTGAAGGGTACCGTTGTTTTTTTTTTTTTTAAGATTTTATTTATTTATTTGACAGACAGAAACACAGCTAGAGAGGGAACACAAGCAGAGGGACTGAGAGAGGGAGAAGCAGGCTTCCCGCCGAAGCAGGAAGCCCGATGTGGGGCTCTATCCCCGGTCTCCAGGATCATGAACTGAGCCGAAGGCAGTCGCTCAACCAACTGAGCCACCCAGGCTCCCTAAAGGGTACCATTTTTAACCAGCAGGACCTATCCCCTCCATTCAGTCTTTCCCAGTTTCTTGTTAGGAATTGAATGGAAATGCGGGTAAAGAGGGGCAGAGGGGCATGGATAATAGGGTGGGAGCAGACCCCCTTGACTGTAAATTCTGCATCTACCCCTTCCTAGCAGGGGTCCTCGAGCAAACTGAGGTCTGGGCTCCTCATCTGTAGAAAGACTACAAAGAGCTCCTAAGATGGCTGAAATGAGGGTCATCAACAAGACACAACACTTGGCTTCGTTCCTGGCCCCAGGAAGGGGCTCCATGTGTGGCCACAGTTACCATCTTCCCTGCTTCCATTATGCCCTAGAAAATCTAACTGCATAAGCCTTGAGCCTGAAGGATGTTCACGGTGACGAGAAGGTATGGGTATCAAGAAGGAAGCTAGAAAGTCTCCAGTTACCACTTGCGGGGGGGGGGGGGCACATGTACATGTAGGTGCAGGAGTCCCAGGCCCAACTGGTTTTGCTAAGGATGTTTTATCAAATGTGGGGAATAGATAATTGCCAAGTTATCTAAGCTCCAGTTATCTGAGTCAGAGCTTATCTGCCTACTTATCTCTCTCCTAAACACTGAATGCTTCCCGGTTCATTCTTACACACACAGCAGTCCTATTTCTGAGAACTCTTTTAAATTATACCCACACATCTCTGAAGTTGCATATTCATGAGGTTCCACAACACCACAAAAGACTGGAAATAGCCCACATGGTGATGACTGGGTGGCTTATTGAATAAACTGTGGCACAAGGCACCATAGAGCACCCCGCACCTATGATGAACAGCAAGGAAATGCCCTGTGAACTAGAGGGGACAATTTCCAGGATGTGTTCAGTAAAAAGAGCGGGATGAGCACAGGGAGTGAAGCATGCTGCCTCTTCCATGAGATTTCTGAAAGCAGCAACATCCCCTCCCCAGGCTGCAAAGTCATGGACACAGGCAGATTCCACATCAGAACGTGAACAGTCTAAAGGAGAAGAATTATACTATCACCTGGATGGACGCTAGAGAGGTATTTCGCCAAATTCAACAACCATCCTGATGCTCTTAAAAGAAAAATATAAAACCCTGTTAGGGTTTAAGATAGAGAAGGAGACTACATTAATACTACAAACATATTAGAAACCAACAGGAAGCATGAAAAACAATGGTGAAATCCTCAAGGCCCTACTACTAAAATTAGGTTCAAGTCAAGAATGAGCTCGATCTGAGCTTGTTCTGGAAGTTCCAATGAGCTAAAAGAAGAAAAAGAAGGAAGAAACAAATTTATCACTATTTTCAGCTGATATGATGCTAAGCAACAGAAGACTAGTTAAAATAAGAAAATCAGTCAAAAGGATCCAATGTAGCTACCAAAGATGATAGAACCACATCAATTATTATAGAAGTTCCAAGATAGAGTACCAAATAGATGAAGCAGGTTACAAAACAGAATTAGACTATGATTTAATTTTAAAAATAAATATGCATAAGCCTATGTTGAATATACACACAGAGAAAAGTCTGAAAGGAAATTCACCAAAATATATTTAGAGATTATATCTCTGGCTTACGAGGTTCCAGGTGATTCTTACATTTCTTATGTAAAACACTTTTTAGTATTTTCTGAATGTTTTGTAATAAACATATTTATATTACAAAAAAAACCTAATAAATCTTTTTGCCCAGAAGCACATGACATGGGAGTGCATGAAAACTCGTTTCAAGGTCATTGGGATGAGCTGAAGCAGTCAGTATTAGTGACTTAGGGTGATTCCCAAGCCACCCTCATCTCCCACAAAACCCAGATTGATCTGCTCTGCCTGGTCCCTTCCTCTGTCAAGGGGAGCCCCAGACCTGTAGGTTCCAGAAAAGCCTAGGATGGCCCGATTTCCCCAGGTGACCATGGCCCCTGGTGTTAGCATCTACAGCCAGTTCTAGCCCCATTCCAGCTATCTGCCAGGCTTCTGCAGACTGCACATCTTGCCCAAAGAAGGTTCTTCCTTGCAGTCATCCAGCAGAGACTTTTGCCTCCCTGGTGGGTGATTTAGAAATCATTCTGGCAGCCTCCAGCCTCCATATGCCAGACTTCTCTGTCCCACTACTGGGCTGAAGGTCATGCACAGAGCATGCCAGGTCCAGTCACCTCATCCCAGGTCATTTGAAGACCTTAAATGTCTGTTTCCCTTCCCAGGGCCCGACCCCCCTGCACTTCAGACAGCTTGGTTGGTCCATTCTGCTACCTCATTCCTACTGGCCACAGTTTTGTGTCTGAACCCTGCACCTGCCATCACCCACCTGTTAGAAGACAATTGCCTGGCACAGACTGTGCTCTATGTGGTGCATCCAGTTCCCATGCTGATTCTCCACTCTAGCCTGGCAGCTCTGAGAAGGCCCTGACTAGGTCTCTGTACCTGCTGGGAAGAGAATGAGATTTGTCACCTCCCCGTTTCAACTTGAGTCATAATCTAGCAGGCCGTCCCTGGAGCCTCTTCTGCCTCACACTCATTTCACAGACCCCCAACTTCCCTCCTGGCCCAGAACCCACCATACCATCAGAGCACAGTGAGGCCCGCTCCATAAGGCCCTAGCCTGGAGCATTCTCTTTCAATTGCCTCAGTACTGGAGTGAGTGACCAAGCCCCAAGGTGAATCAGTAGACTGAGATCAAGACTGGCCTTGATTTTATTGGGACTTGAAAAGAGACTGGCATACTCACCCTCACCTCTCCAGAACCAGCTCCCTATCTGTATCACCTTTCCATAATTCTGGTACAAGACCCGGAAGTAAACACACAAATACAAATGCCTTCAAATAGATTGTCTTTGAACTGATAAAGTTTACATTATACTCATTTCTACCTGGCTTGGTTATTTGATTTCTAACTCCAAAGGTTTTGAAGAAAAGCAACCGAGAAAAGGAGAATGTGGCAGGGATCCGGAAGTGACAACCTGAGAACATCATATGCAAGAAATCAGGGAAAGTGCAAGATCTCAGAAGCAGCAGCACACAGCCCTAAGCCCCTGACACTACCACAGAACACAATGCTAATGTTTATATGCTAACCCCAAGTCATGCACAAGTCTGGCTCACATTCGGCATACTCCCCAAGGCTGCCTAGGTGTTTGTAATGATTTCCCAGACTTCTGAAGGCTGCCCACCTTGCCCAAGGGTGGGAGGGCCCCTCTTTGTACAACCACACTGCAGAAGCAGCATGGGTTGATTCTCATCATTTGAATGGCACTTCTCAGAATGTGCACCCAAATGTATTTTTACTGTTGATATATTTATATACCAATATATTTAAAGCACAAATAGTGTTGTTTTACTGCATATGTGCTAATATCTAGAACTAGCCAATGGAGGGGAAAGAAGTCTGGACCAGTGAACTGTTGTTAAGGACTTAATTTCCTGGTTAACTTCACTTTCTTCATCTGTAAAATGTAGTATATAACAGCTGCTTGTGTATTCAAATTACTGTGGAGATAGGCTACTTACGGAAAGGAACAAGGAGTGTGTTTTACTTTAGTAATTCCTCTTATCTGGATTGAGTCATGAATCAAAATTACAAGAGGAAGGAAAATTACAAGTACATAGTACTCAAAGGTTAGAGATTAGGTGTATCTCGCAGACAGATAATTGATTTAGACTTGGGCACGGATCTGAGGACTTCCCGCCAACGGCAGCAATGTACCATTCTCTGGGAAAGAGCGACACCTACTGCATCCTAACTGTACTGCAACTGACTTGGGAAACCAGGACGAGGGGCAAACTGGAGGACAGTGGCAGCAGGACGCTTCAAACTTAATGACTTGTGTACAATTTTATCCAGGGGCGAGATACCACCGCAAAAAGAAAAATTAAGAACGGTATCCTCGGGACACCTGGGTGGCTCAGTTGGTTAAGCGACTGCCTTCGGCTCAGGTCATGATCCCGGAGACCCGTGATCGAGTCCCACATCGGGCTCCCTGCTCGGCGGGAAGCCTGCTTCTCCCTCTCTCACTCCCCTTGCTTGTGTTCCCTCTCTCGCTGTTTCTCGCTGTCAAATAAATAAAATCTTAAAAAAAAAAAAAAGAACGGTATCCTCCTTTTTAAAAAATCCCTATTTTCTTTCATTTAAAAATAACTTCTATTTTTCATATTCAAATGTAATGCATATTCATTGTAGAAAATTGAAAGAAAATGGAGATCGTCCAATAGCACCATTCTCAACCCTTAATCAACACTTAGTTCAGAACTACTGCCACTGCTATCATCCATGTTGTTCTCTGTTCAGTCTTTCCTCCCTTTTTCTTCTTCCTGTTCTCCCTCTCTATATATATCCATGCATACTGTAAAAACAAAAACATAAAAAATCATTCCTCCTCAGGAATAACCATTGCTGTGTATCATTCCACACATTTTTATAACAGTGGAAATACATAGCTACCACAAACCAAATGGGCTACACTGGTTGTCCTTCAAACCAAAGACCACCAGGACCTCGCCTGCACTTGAGCTTCTCAGTCAGCGGTCCGGTCCGGGAGAACACACACCATGGGAACTGCGGGTGTTAGAATTCATAGGACTTGGGTTTGAGCTGGGTGATTTGCAGGAGGGTTTAAGGAAGCTAGGCTCTGCTCTGGATTGGACTCTGCCAGGAAGCGGAGTAATTCTATGGCTGGCTACCTTAATTAATGCCACCCGGAAGGAGGGACCAGTAGCGTGAGGCTGAAGCCGGCACAGAATTGGTAAAGGAACAGCAGTCCCAACTGTGAACCAGGACAGGTGGATGCTTGGTCATTTTTGTGCTATGGACAAGACTCCTGTTTAGTCTGTGTGCAGACACGATTACAGAGTGGTCTTGTTTTTATCTGCTCCATGACGTCAGACCGTGGCTTTATCTGCTGTCTTTGTGCTGTGACACGGAACTCTAGAGCCTCATGGTGATGCCAGGACAGGTCCCAGCTGTTGGGGCTGCTCTCCTCCCTCTTGGGGTTATCTCTTCTCTTCACCTAACAATGTTGTGGGCATTTATTCCAAGTCAAGATTGAGTCTAATGTAACCAAATTTCTCATTAAATAGATTTTTTCTGATATTTTAGGCATGCAATACTAAAGTGAACTCCTTTAGAAATACATCTTGGCACATGTAAACTGTTATTTCCTTAAAATAAATTTCTAGATGTGTAATTGCTGGGTCAAATGATAGATAAAGTTTTTTTTAACTTCTTAAAGTTTTTAACAAGATCTCACCAGAATGCCTTCCATGGAGCGTGAACTAATTTCACTTTCAACAACAGGATAGAATAGTCAATTGGGCACCTCCAAACCCTCGTCAGCACAAAGTCACAAAGTATCATCAATCTTTTTTTTTTTTTAATCTGGGTCCATTTCATAGACCGAGGCACATCTTGTTTTTTGTTTTGTTTTGTTTTGTTTTGTTTTGTTTTGTTTTGTTTTTAAAGATTTTATTTATTTATTTGACAGAGAGAAACACAGCGAGAGAGGGAACACAAGCAGGGGGAGTGAGAGAGGGAGAAGCAGGCCTCCAGCCGAGCTGAGAGCCCGACGTGGGGCTCGATCCTGGGTCTCCAGGATCATGACCTGAGCCGAAGGCAGTCGCCCAACCAACTGAGCCACCCAGGCGCCCCGGCACATCTTGTTTTTAAATTTCTGCTGTGTAAAATTGGACACCCAAACAAGGACCAAGGGAGGCAGATGGATCTCACTAGACTCCGCTACATTGGACTATGTCCGTAGCTTTGGGGAAGTCCAGTTAGGGGGGGACAGAGCCTTCTGTTGGTGTCTCGAGTCTGTTTCTCAGGCAACCAGTTAAGAAGAGATGAATACAGAAAGCAACGTCTTGGGGTTCCTCCAGATTTGGGATGCACTTTGACAGCAGTGTTTTTCAAAGTGTGCCATCTGCTCGCTTGTCTGCCTCCCCAATGAATTAGGAGCTTCAAAGGGGTAGGGGCTTTGTCTTCCTCACTTTCTTTTCCAGTTTGTTTTACTGTGGTAAAATGCACATAACATAAAACTTATCACCCTGACCACCCTTAAGTGGTAATAAGGACATTCATATTGTCATGCAACCATGAGCACCAGCCATCTCCAGAACTCTTGCCACCTTGTAAAACTGAAACCCTCTCCCCATGAAATGATCCCCTGCATCCTCCTCACCCCAGGCCCACCACCATTCTAGTTTCTGTCACCATGACTATAACTACTCTTAAGTACCTCACAGAAGTGGAGTCACACAGTATTTGTCTGTGACTAGCTTCCTTCACTTCTCATCACGTCCTCATGGTCTATCCATGCTGTAGAATGTGTAATTCCTTCAATTACTGTAAGAAAGAAACATGCTGTTTTAAGCCACTGAGGGTATCCGGTTGTTATTGCATCATAACAAAGCCTGTCCTGACTAGAACAGCAAGAAATACCCAAAAGAATACAAACTTCTCCAGCAAAGTACCTGATGACAGTATGTCATAAACCTTTGTAGAAGTAGCATGTGAACATCTTGGCTTCTCAACTAGGACCCCCTAGGTTCCTGTGCCTTTTTTTGAGGACATTTACCTGGGAAGTACAAGGCGATCACAACTTAAGATGAGCTATAGTATTATGACAAAACCACAAGTTACCTAAATCCAGTACACTGGGAGGTGATGAGTTTTGAGTCTGATAGAAGATTGATTTGGTGGAAATCTGGGAGGAGAAGCTACATTAGGGCAAATGGCTCTCGCAGAGCATTGGAGGAAGGTCCTCCTTCTTCACTTCAGACCACTTCAGTTCTCACTTAGCTCCACCCGGCCCACAGGCCCTTCTGTTCTCTCCCTCTATTGGCCAGTTCATAATACCGGCACTCTACTCTCAGCCGATTTTAGAAATTCTGTTAGTTAGAGTATGTATGAATTTTTCTCCACAAACCCGCAGGTACAAAAAAGATTACTTATTTCTATAAATCAAATTAACTGGTTCTCAGCTCCCAGTCACTTTTGGGGGAAAATATTCTATTTCAGCCATCTTGGGGGTGGCCTTCCTTCTCTCTAGAATCGAACGTGAATTCAGGAAACTTAGTGTGGCTCCCAGTGGAGGGCAGGAGAGTCTCTGGTTCCTATGATCAGTGATCAGAAGTTCATTGTCTGAGCTGAAAGACACAAAAGGTAGGCAGCTCCATCCTTCTACACTAAACGTGGGGACACTTGCCATAACCTCAAGGTCATGACTGTCTCCAACACGCATACACTCGATTCCCCCCAGAGCTTGTGAAGAAGCTGCATTGAAGCAGGAGGCAGGTCTACATCACTAAAAGAATAAAACAGTCATCCCATCCTCACCTCAGGGAAGAGCCACTCCTGCCTCCTCGCTTCTTCTAGGGGCAGGAATAGGAGCTTACCTATAACACACAATGACGTGTCTTCAGAGTGCTGGCAACAGGTGTCCAGTCTTGGCATTCTCGGGCTTGCAGGGAAGATTTCCAGTGAATTCATCTGAGGCGGACTAGAACCCCTTCGATGAAAGATAGGAAGTATGCCTCCCAAGGCCCCAGGCCTGGACTTTCCCCTTGAGTGCTCTGCTGAAGCCTCTACCAAAGAGGTCTAATCAGCCTCCTCAGTTTTTTTTTTTTTTTAAGATTTTATACATTATTTGACAGACAGAGAGGTCACAAGTAGGCAGAGAAGCAGGTAGAAAGAGAGAAGGAAGCAGGCTCCCCGCTGCGCAGAGAGCCTGATGCGGGGCTCAATCCCAGGACCCTGAGATCATGACCTGAGCCAAAGGCAAGAGGACTAACCCACTGAGCCACTCAGGCACCCACCTCCTCAGTTCTTAACTGTCAGAGAGTCTCTGGAGTGAACCCAGTCCAGGGAGGATTTTATTCCCAGGTTCCTCAACTCAAAAGTCCTTGCCTGAACTTGAGGGGGGACATGTGTGTCTTTGGGGCCGGGACCAGTTGCCGGCCCCTCCTGCTCCGACCAAGGCTCCAGCTGCAGGTAATGAAAGCCTTTAGCTATGTCAGCAAGCCTCGGAGTCCAGGAGGGGAGGGCCGACTCTGACATGAATGAGGATTACCACACCCACAGGAGGCCAGGTCCAGGATCCACCTGCAGCCCTAAGCCTCAGGCCCAGCATGTCTAGGGAAGATCTGAGTCCCATGAGTGGGAGTCCTTGAAAAAGAGAGAGGCCAAGGGTTCGTGGCTTGCACTAATTTCTCCAGAGCCTGGAGCGGCCCCCTGAAACTGATCTCTTGGCTGCTCGCTTCCAACTCTACCTGGCCACATTTAACATCCTGGGGGAGCTAGATCATTCTGTGGCTTGCCCTTCCCTACTCGAACCAGGACCTGGTGTTCTGCATCAATCCAGACGGGCCACTCTGGAACCACACCTGCCATCTACTGGCCACACAAATTGCTGTGTCACAGAGAAGCCTGTCCCTGGACTCCACCAAGGGTCTACCTTTAAAAACCACTGCAGGGGCCACCTGGGTGGCTCAGTTGGTTAAGTGACTGCCTTTGGCTCAAGTCATGATCCCGGAGACCTGGGATTGAGTCCCACATTGGGCTTCCATTGCTAATCTCTCCTTCAGTTGGTGAAGGTGATTTTTTAAAAATTCCACCCTTGCCTCTGCTACAACCAGACACTGGAGATGCGATCTGTGCACAGATGACCGAGAACCATGGGTGGTGGCCATGACTGCCCACCTCTGACAGGGACATAGTAGCCTGGAGGGTCAGGACCCAGCAGATATGGAAAGGATCCCCTCCCTGCCATCACTCAGCCACCAGTGAACTTTTGGGCCTGCTGGGGAAAGGGAGGGTGCCTGAAAAAGGAAGTGAGTCAGCCTCCTCCTGGGTCAGGCCCATGGTGTGCCTGAGCTCACTTGGCGTGTAAGAGGCGACAGCTGGCTTCCCTGTCCGGCTCTTCAGTAGGACCATGTGGTTAGCAGCAGACCACTGGTAAGGGGCAAGCCAGGAGTCACAATCTATGCACCAGGGGCCAGAGCCAAAAGCAGAGGAGAATTTAAGAGTGAGGGCCAGAAAGCGTTCCATCTTTGGTTGAGGATAAACAAACACAAGGCCCCACCCTCCCTCTCCCCCTCCCCGTGGCTGCTTTAACCTGAGAAGCCAGGCAGGTTTCTGGCTGCCAGAATCCTCACAACTCTCCCTGCAGGAATCTTCCTTATCCACAGGCGGATCCTCGCCCTTCTCACACACCCTCATAAACAAAGGTCACGCAGTGATTCACACTATTTCTTTGGGAGTTGGCTTTACATTCCTGTGCCATCACTCATTTTGGGGGCTTGGACTTCACACTGAGAGCTGGCTCTTTTCCCTTCATGCCTATCTCCCTCTTCCTCACTTTTTCCTACATTTCTCATTTTCCTCCAACCAGAGCCACTGTCCAAGGACCAAATCCACTGTGATCTGGTCCCTTTCCTCCTCAGGGGGACACCAGGCTCCTCTGACATCCCCTCACTTCTCTTCCTCTCCCAGAACAGAACAAACCCATATCCTCAAGAGAACAAAGTGAGGATAAACACAAGAACGCAAGACTTCCTCCATTCTCATAGAAGACTAAGGTCTCTAAGCTCTGGCACATCTGAGGATCATAAAAATCACAGGCCCAGCCTCCTAAAACCTGGACACCAGCCGCTAAGACCTGGCCAGAGATGATCCAGGACAGGAAGTCTATGTGAGGTCATGATCCTCCTCCCACAGAACGTGTGTCATGGTTATCATACGGTTCATGGCATCAGAGGTCAATTTTTACAACAACAACATCTACTGGTACAGATAGTGCTTTATTGTTTACGTTTTCCCATTTAATCCTTGCAGCAACCCTGAGGTAGGTACTACCATCCCCACTTTACAGTTGAATAAATCAATGTTCCTACATCAGATCACTTGCTGAAAATCATACACGTATTAGTGGCAAAGCCACTGATAATTCCAAACCCAAGGGGACTCTTTTGAATAGTTCACAGGTTGCTGTCAAGGAAGGTAGAGCTGAAAACTTCAACTGAAGGGCTGGATCATTCACTGGAGCTCAAGGGGGTCCCTCACCAGGGATGAAGTAGACACATACACAGGCCAAGACCAGAACTGAGCAGGAGAAGCCTAGAGCATCTGGGAGATGTAAAGCAGGAACAGGTCCTTATGTTTGGTAGGAGTTGATAGTGTGTTTAAATACATGCAGAGCCCAGCTTCCAGGGACCGGAGAAACAAGAGGGCATCTGGCGGCGGCGAGTCCCATGGCTGATCATGGGGACTGGATGGTGAGGCAGGAGAACTGCCGGCATTCCCTCAGTTTGACCACTGAGTGGCGACCTCGAGCCGTGGTCCTTTAACTGTTAAGGCCTTGAGACGCTGATGAAAGCCATACCCACCCACCCCACCTCCCATAAAAATACAGACTCACATGTACAGACAACATTTTGCATATGATTTCAGGGAGTCCACGGACCCCAGGTGGAGAACTTCTGACTTAGGGCAACAGTGTCAACCTGAGTAAAGTCACTGATACAAACCTATTTTTATGCAACTTATATTGCCTCTGACTGTTCCCCTTTTATTGTCCCTTAATACTTCGAATGTTGTGAAGTTTTTTAAACAGGAGCCTAAGAGAAAGAACAGCTGTGTGTGGCAGTGGTGGCGGCCGGGAGGCAAAAACAAAAAGAATGATGGGGTCCCATTCGCTGTCCCTCTCACCCAAAAGGTCACTTTGGCAGTTTTTCCTCTACTCAAGAGAAGGGTTGTGGGAGGTGATGAGGACAGGGTGGTGGTTTGTTTCCTTTTAGAAAAGAAAGCCATTCCTTCACTGGCTACAGGGTCTGAAATTCTACAGGCAAGGCCTCATTCCCACCTTCCCCGGTCTGACCCCCCAGGGGTACACCTGAGCACAGGCCCAGTCATGCATGCATATGCGGCCAGGCCTCCCACAAACACCTGCATACTGACACACTTTCACGGAAGAACCGCTGGGGTGGGGGACATCTCGGGGCAGAGATTTCATGTTGCAACATAGGGATCATGCACTCCCCACAGAAAATCTGATAAACTAAGAGAATGAACAAAAGGACCAAATGCATAGCCCCCCACCACCTCTAGCAGTCTTCTGTCCAGCCAGAACCCACCAGAAGGCAAAGTCAGAGCTATGGCCCATTCCCCATCCACAAACTAATGGGCCCAAGATAAGGGGCCAAGGCGGAAGGGGTCGCAGCGGTTCAGAGGGCAGAGGTGGGAAAAGTCCTGATTCACTGGAGACAGCAGCTCTGATCTTTCACAGCTATCAGGAGATCAAGCACAGCCCTAGCTCTGAGCCCAGCCAGGCCCAGAGAGGGCGGACACGGAAGTGTAAGTGATGACGCAGAGACCAGAGAGAACTCTGAGCACATGACCATCTTCCAGGCCCAGAACCCTCTCGATGGCCATCCCCATCCAGCAGTCACCCGTGCGCTAGTGGTCATTTTCCCTAAATGGACGTTTCATCACATGTGGCCAGAGGAGCCCCAGTAAGCCGAATGTGGGCTGGGCTCGGGCAAGGATCGAGCAGGAAGGGTGGAGGGAAGCCACCAAAGCCACTGCCCCTCTTGGCCAGGGCCAGGGGCAGCCGTTCATCTTCAGGAGAAGGAGAGGGAGGGTCCTGGCTGTAGCTCGTGGTCCCGGACGTTGGGGCCCCTAGATCCAAGCCCACTTTGTCTCTAGCCAGAAGTTCCCTCTGTCGCCGTCGCTGCTGACGCCGGCCAATCAAAAGGAGAGTCAGCGATGCTGCAAGAACCCCCAGGAGAAAGCCAGCCAGTCCAGCCCCCACTGTATGGGCCTGACTTGGGGGGCCCCGCTGGCTGCCCCACACCAAGCTGTAAGCAGCCACCACCCGGGCCGCCCCACCCTCCTGACATTCGCAGGCATAAGCACCCATGGCGCCTGGGGTAACCACCACCTCCAGCCCATCCCGCCGGGGGGTAAGTGCAGTCACTCCCCCAGGCTGGTGCCACACACACGACGCCCATGCCGAACTTGGGGAACATGGCAAGACCACATGTGCCACTGTAGCCACTGGAACTTCAAACACAACTGGGTGTTCTGCAGAGAGAGAGCATAGATACAAGAGGTGGGAATGCTACCAGCGGGGCTGGAATACAGTGAAGAGTAGGGTATCAGACACAAGAAGGGGCCGTGGGGACAAAGATAAAAAGGAGATTCCCAAAGACAGTTAAGACCATGGGTCACTGGCTGCCATATCTTCCAATTTTTAGAGTGGGTCCCAAATGGACAGCGTTCTAGCCCCTTTCACCCACTCCGCCCACCTTCCCCTAAACCATACAGACCTCCGGGCTCCTTGGGACACAAAGAAGAGACATCTGCTGACTCTATGTCTTGGACCAGCCTGTATAGAAGAGAATACTTGGTAAATCCAGTGTCAACATCCCCTTCTAATTCTTCGGAACCAATGAACATTCAGTAAGGTAATGGGTTCACAGCTGCCATCATCTCATAAAGCACTCCTGAAACTATCAGTCAGCATTCTCTTTATCAGTAGAATTCCCCTACTGCCCCCTCTACTCCTCATGACACTTGCCATGTCAATTATACACATATTTCCAGCAGACCACAGATAATTAAACTTTCAGTAAGTCTGTTGGAAAGGTGTTTGAAGAGGGCTTTTAAAAAATGCACAAGAGTGTTCCACGAAATGTATCTGGATATCCACAACCACAAGATCCCTCTGGGGCAAAAAAAAAAAAAAAAATATATATATATATATATATATATATATACAACATAACCACTGTAGTTAACTTGTTTTCTATTAAGAGAGAAAACTTCTTTTCTATAAAAGTTAAAATTCTATGAGGGTCAGGGACATGACTTTTTGCCATAAAAGCCACCCACCTCTATGCAGGAATTTTCTCTCCGACACCTGTTGGTTCTGTTAGCCTCTGAGAGATCTGTGTCAAACCACACAATCCTGATACTTTCAGGATATGTGCGGACTGTGGCAGATACGGGGACAGTGGGGCAGACTGCCCACTCTGAACTCCCTGTCACCACTCCCCAGAGGGACACCTCCCCTGGGCTATCAGTGGAGATCAAGTTCTATCTGAACCCACAAAAGCCTCAACCAAAGATAGACTCCATCTGAGTGTGAATGCCTTCCACGTTAAGTAAGGCCCCTGAAATGAGCTCCCAGACTGGTACGGGCTTCTGGGTAAAGCCAAGGTGCCTTAGCTCAGCTGACAGCTGGGAACATGGGAAGGCCATTCCATAGATGCAGCTATAGCCACAGGAACTCCAGTCTCTTTTTCTTGCTTGTATGACTTGAGGTGTGGAGGATAAGAGTGCATAGAGGTGGGGTGCCTGGGTGGCTCAGTCAGTTGGGCGCCTGATTCCCAATATTGGTTCAGGTCATGATCTCAGGCTCCTAAGATGGAGCCCAACCCACCTCACCTCAGGCTCTGCACTCAACAGGGAGTCTGCTTCTTCTCTCCTTCTCCTCCCTTTGCCCCTCACCCCTCACATACGCTCTCTCTCTCTGTCTCAAATAAATAAATAGATGAATCTTAAAAAAAAAAAAAAGTACCAACTTGGTACTTTCTTGTATTACCAAGAAATACACTAGCACATATACAAAACTCACATCCCCCCACACATTTATCTTAAGGGGACCTGAGGCCTAAGTACCCAGGATACGCAAAAGCAATAAAATTCTTATTTGAATGGGTATTAAAACAATAAAGCACTTGCCTTGCCTTAGACATTTAGAAGTTCTCCCAAGAGAAGCTACCAGATCAAAGTTCTTAATGAAAAACTGATTCCCAAAACAAGTACTTTTACTTCTAAAATTTTGGTAACCTTATTGTTCAGTAACATGTACAAATATCTTAAATTAATTGGGCTTCAAAACAGGAAATCTCAAAGGCTGTCTGAAAAAAATACTTTCCAAACAATCAATTAAAAATGTTTCATTAAAGGGAATCTCACCGAAATTGTAAAAGACTTAAGGAACACACCAATCAATTTCAATTGATGGACATTATTTGGATCCTAACTTAAGCAACTCTTTTTTTTTTTTAATATTTTATTTATTTGACAGAGAGAAACACAGCTAGAGAGGGAACACAAGCAGGGGGAGTGAGAGAAGGAGAAGCAGGCTTCCCGCGGAGCAGGGAGCCCGATGTGGGGCTCGATCCCAGGTCTCTGGGATCATGACCCGAGCCGAAGGCAGTCGCTTAACCAACTGAGCCACCCAGGCGCCCCAAGCAACTCTTTTTTAAGATTTTATTTATTTGGGGCACCGGGGTGGCTCAGC
>PITA01003981.1:0-130234 GCA_004023965.1 Spilogale gracilis
CCACTGTCCTCCAGTTTGCCCCTCATGCACCGCAAGTAAGTGAAACCATGCGATACTTGACTTTCTCTTCTTGGCTTATTTCACTCAGCATAATCTCTTCCAGTCCAGTCCATGTTGCTACAAAAGTTGGATATTCATCCTTTCTGACGGAGGCATAGTATTCCATTGTATATATGTACCACATCTTCTTTATCCATTCGTCTGTTGATGGGCACCTTGGCTCTTCAGGACTTTATATTCTTTATTCGTTTGCTATAACTATGGGGAATGGATGTTGGAGAGCCAATCTGTAAAAAGGGATTGCAGGATATTCACAAATTATAAACACCAGACTATTCTTAGCCCAGTTTAGCAGCCTTAGTCTGCTTTACTCTGTTCTGGTATCTAGCCCAGTTTCAAGAAATTTCAGAAAGATACAAATTGTTTAGAAGAAACTAATCATGGCCTACTTTATGTCTTTTTCTCAGATCTCACCAGGCAGATGAAGTTAAAATGATTTTCTTTAACAACTTGCTTCCTTTTTCTGTGGCTGGGTAACTAAATTTTTTTTTTTTTTAAGTTTTCTATTCTCCTTTTCAATGACTTGGCCTTTTTTTTTTTAAAGGCCTTGTATTGCTATTCCTATTTCACAAATAGAAATCAAGACATCAAAATTGTACAAGGTAACCTAGTAAGCCCTTTTTATATGAAAACATCTGAATCCATGAGCCCATAGGTTTCATCCTCCGCGACCTCTCCATCAGGTCAAACACTTCCATCCACAAGCAAGAGGTGGGCAGTCAGAGGGCTTAGCAGAGGACATAACAACCATTCAGCCCAGAGTGAGTTAGCATCTTAACAACTTAGGTCTCAGGCAGCTTAGTAACACTTACAAAACTCCTGAACTTCAATCGAGTCAGATGTATTATTGGACAGAGTTTACCCAAAAGAATCATAAAGATTTGGAAGAATGTTAATCATCACCTAATTGAAGCCCACTTTTTTTCATTTATTTTTCATATGAGTTTCAGTAACTGTGCCAAAGCTACACAGCTGGTTAGCCAAGCCAAGAGTAGATTCCAGGTGTTCTTTTTGCTCTAGTCTTCTCAGCCAACCATGTTCATTTAGTGAGTTACTATAAAGGAAAGTTGGTGAGATTGCATTGCCTTCAGTAATAACAAAGGCCTTCCCATCGTGACATATCAATATGACCCCTCAATAGCCTTCTACTGCCTTTCAGATCAAGGGACCAATATCATAATATTTTACCTCTGGCTACCTGCCTGGATTGTTGACTATCTGCAAAACAGGTCTGGCAGTTTGGAACCTGGTTTTAGATTTTAATGCCACTGCACTGTTTGGCTCAAATATGGCACTTTAAGAATAGGGATCTGAGGTTAGAATCAGGGGAAGGTGGCACGTGGGGAGTGAGACTGGTGTCCTTCTGAATTGTATGGCTCTTCACCAAGGTGATTTCAATTTTTGTATTCAGCAAAATTTCCTATGACTGTTGCTGGCCCTGTTTCCAGAATGTCTCTTTGCTGATTCACAGAGTACCTCTTATATTGTCTACGACAGACAAGCTTAGTAATTCTTTCATAGAGTAACAAGTAACCAGAATATCCATCCACAGCAAAAGAATTAAGTGTCAGGGGAGTGTGGAAGTAATAGTAACTTCAAGAGAGGAACAAGAAGTAGCGGCTGTCAGAAGCCCTGAGATTTAAAGGTTGTTTCTGGCTCTTGAACTGCTGTGCGTTGTTTGTTTTTCAGAGGCCAGGAGGACCCAGCAATGTCCTACGAGATGCATGTCTGATTGCTAATATTTTGGATCCTAGAATCAAACAGGAAATCATCAAAAAGTTTATTAAACAGCATCTGTCAGAGTATCTAGTACTTTTTCAAGAAAACCAAGATGTAAGTATTAGCCAAATGAAATTGATATATTCATATCTTGATATGAACATAGTCATATTTGAATTTTATTGAAAATTAAATGCCCTTGGGCGCCTGGGTGGCTCAGTTGGTTGGGCGACTGCCTTCGGCTCAGGTCATGATCCCGGAGACCCGGGATCGAGCCCCACATCGGGCTCCCTGCTCGGCGGGAAGCCTGCTTCTCCCTCTCTCACTCCCCCTGCTTGTGTTCCCTCTCTCGCTGTGTTTCTCTCTATCAAATAAATAAATAAAATCAAAAAAAAAAAAAAAAAAAAAAAAAGAAAATTAAATGCCCTTGAGTCCACTGATTCATATTTTAGTAGTATTACTGCCTTAAAATGTTGATGGTTGAACTGTGACTTTTAGGGGCTTACTGTACAGTTTAGTAGTTCTTAACCATTTTGAGGTTATTGACCCTTTGGAGAAATTAGTGGGAGCTACAGATCCTCTCCCCAGAAAAATGTACCTATGCATAAAACTTTGCATACAGCTTCAGGAAATTTACGGATCCCTGAAGTCTAATAGTAGACCCAAGTTAAGAACCTCTGGATCAACTGAAAAAGTGGCCTGGATTCTTTAAAACTGTGAGAAATAGGGGCACCTGGGTGTTTCAGGTGCCAGTTGAGCAGTGGACTCTTGATTTCAGCTCAGGTCTTGATATTGGGGTTATGAGATCAAGCCCTGCATCAGGCTCCACACTGGACGTGGAACCTGCTTAGGATTCTCTCTCTCCCTCTCTAAAAAATAAAGTAAAATAGAACTGTGCGAAATAAAGACATTGGTTGTGTTTTTCTTGATTCTGTGTTTTTGTTTATTTCCTGAAACTGTCAACATTACTTCTGACCACTGGGTGGATTTTGTCCCCTACCTTCCTAAGGTTGCATGGCTGGACAAAATCGACAGACGCTATGCCTGGATAAAACGCCAGCTAGTGGACTATGAGGAGAAATACGGCCGCATGTTTCCACGTGAGTGGTACATGACCGAGAGGATTGCAGTAGAATTTTGCCATGTCACAAGGTAGATTCCAGCTCTACTGGTTTTATTGTTTGTTACTTGAAATTGGCTTCTTGAAATCAATCCCCTGGTCTCTAGGGGTTCCATCTTGTCTTGGGTACTGGGTACCACTTCTACTTTTTTCGGTTGTTGTTTGAGAGTCATCATTTTAATGAGAACTTCTTCACCTGTGCTGGACTCGCTCCCTTTAGAAGACCCTTTTCCTGTTGAAAGTCAGATTTTATAAATCCAAAATCAACCCCTGAACTCCAGCTGCAGCTATATTCTAACTTCTCCAACTTCAGAGTTCCAAACCTAGAGGAGAGGGCATGTATGTGGGGGAAGAATAAAAACTACTAGGAAAAAAGTGAAAAAAGGGTACATGACAGTCCTGGGCTAGTAGCCTATAGTCAAACCCCCCCCCCTTTTTTTCTTAAGAGTAATATATATAAAACACAGCAGCTTCATTTGCTCCTATCTTTGCTGTAAGACTTTCGTGTAGCCTGACCCTTGCCTTGAACAGCCTGCCTTCTGGACTTAACCTAGTCAGGGCTCATCCCCCAGATTTCCCTCTTTATTCATCACCCTACATTTTCTCCTGTGTCTATATATATCAGTGTACAGTGTATATATATCCATCATCGTTTTTGCTGCTCTGACTTGCTACACACACTGTTCCATATGGACAGGGCTAGTATCTACTTCAGTGATACTCAGGAAATGCTTCCTGAACAAATTTCCGGTCCCCAATGCAGCGTTTTTATAGTCTTTGGATAGTTAATAATATCGACATCTGAATGTTCTAAGCATCCTGAAGACCTTCTGTCATTCATCCTGTCTCTGCAGTTTCATGAACATAGCCCAGGGCCAGACGGTCCATTTCTGTTGAAGAGTTAAACTCAGGAAGGTTAGATTAGTGTGTCCATGACAAAGCTGAAGCTAGAGTCAAATTTTTTTATTCTTTACTTGCAAGTATACCACCGCAGTGGTAGTAGCTGAGCTTTATTAGTTATCTATGCCCTTCTTTTTTTTTTTCTTTTTTAATTTATGAATAAGAGAGAGAAAGAGAAGATAAGCAGTGGGAGAGGCAGAGGTAGAGAAACAAGCAGACTCCATGCTCAGCAGGGAGCCGGACAAGGGGCTTGGCTTGATCCCAGGACACTGAGATCATGACCTGAGATGAAGTCAAACGCTTAACTGACCGAACCACCCAGGCGCCCCAGTTTTCTATGCCCTTCTCACAGTGCACGTTACATTAACTCCAGACTAATTTTTAAAGAAGTCCCATGTGTAAGCATTACTCAACCACTTTAGAATAATTCATGGTAGGCATCTTTCTTAAAATCAGAGAATATAGGGCACCCAGGTGGTTCAGTCATTAAATGTCTGCCTTCAGCTCTGGTCATGATCCCGGGGTCCTGGGATCGAGCCCCGTATTGGGCTCCTTGCTCAGCGGAGAGCCCACTTCTCCCTCTCCTTCTGCTTGCTGTTCTGCCTACTTGTGCTGTCTACCCCTCTGTCAAATAAATAAATAAAATCTTTTAAAAAATCAGAATATAGTGAAGTTGTATGCTTTAAACACACGGTGGGGTAGATTTTTTAGGGATATTGGCGACTAGCTTCATTTCTTTTTTAATAGGCTTTATGTTTTAGAGTAATTTTAGGATTACAGCAAAATTGAGAGGGAGATACAGAGGTTTCCCATATACCCCTGCCCCCTCTACTGTCAACATCCCCCACCAAAATGTACATTTGTCAAAATTGATGAGCCCGCACCGACAGACCGTTACCACCCAGGGCCCACAGTGCACATTAGACTTCACTCCTGATGCTGTACCTTCTGTGTGGCTGCTGTTCTCAGAAGCACACTTGCTACCCGAGGTTTAGATAACCTTTAAATGTTGATTCAAGGACAACTGTGGCTGTCACTTTCTGTCCTGATTAGCAAAGAAAGCAGATTCCTTAAGAAATTGATAACTAATTATCTTGAGGCCACAGTTCAGTGGGTTGCAAACTAATTCTGCGAAGAGAGTGGTCTGCAGGAAGCTGGGAGTCTGCTAAAGCCACAAATCTGCCATTGTTGTGGCAGCTAATGGCCATGTTGCCGCTGTTGCTGCCCAGCTTTCATTGTTGGAATTTTGGCAAAAATCCTACAGGTACATAATTTTCAAAGAATCACAGAGGCTCTTTGTTTGGTTTTGCCATTTCTTTGTATGGGAAAGATAACCATGGCTCCGTACTTCCTAAGAGGACTCAGGTCACTGCTCCCTCACAGCTCCCATTCTGAAGCAGAACACTGGAGTGGCACGCCAGCTTCCGCAGGCAGGACCCGCCCGAGCACGTGCAGGTCACTTTCACGGGGGGCAAGGGAGGACACGACTCCAGTTTGTCACGTGTAGTTCCGGGGTTCCTGCTCTCTGGTTGAAGAGATAGTGATTGAGCTCTTTGGAGGAGTGGGCCTTGTAATCCAGTATTGAATGACTAGTGACACTACATGAAATATATATATTTTTATAAAATACTGAGTAAGTGCTTTATATATATATGTATAATTTAATATATATATAATTAGCAAATTATAGAAAGGTTGGAAGATGTAAAAATAGTAGTGACCATGTAAACAAATCGATCTCCTTAATCCTTGATTTTTTTTTGACTAGTGGGTAATTTCCCCTTTAAATTCTTATTTAGAGTATGTATTTATGTTCTCCAAACATACTGTTTTGTGTTTTTGTTTTTGTTTTTTTTGGATATAAGCTAAAACCATTTATCCTATCTTGAACAGTTGTTTGGGTTTTTGGGTTTTTTTGTTTTTTGGTTTTTTTTTCTGACAACATTCTTATCTCTTTATTTTGAAGGACAGAGCTTGCCAAGATTATGCGTACCAGAGCTAAGGAAATTGAAGTGAAATTGCTTCTGTTTGCTATTCAGAGAACGACTAACTTTGAGGGGTTTCTCGCCAAACGCTTCTCCGGGTGCACCCTGACAGATGGAACTCTGGTAGGTCCTCCCTGAGGGAGGCTGGAACACAAAATCAGGGGAT
This sequence comes from Spilogale gracilis, assembly GCA_004023965.1. Taxonomy (NCBI): domain Eukaryota; kingdom Metazoa; phylum Chordata; class Mammalia; order Carnivora; family Mephitidae; genus Spilogale; species Spilogale gracilis. The sequence continues at coordinate 5,951 of PITA01003981.1, forward strand.
TCAGGGGTTGGGCTTCACTTCAGTCTTTCCCATTTTGGTGGTTCCACCCAGTGGCTCAAGTGCTCAGTCCCTTATTCCAGGGATTTCACTAAATTATGTGAATGGTGATGTAGAGTACTCTAGGGATTTAGTGTTTTCTCTTATGCAATATTTCACGTTTTTAGAATATCCTGTCATCATTTTGTCTAAGTAGTGGCCCCATGTAGCCTCACTTTTTCCATTACAAATACCATATTACTTTATCAACTGTTGATTTGTATCACATTTAGGGTATGTTTTACCTTAGAGTTTATATTCTTAATGTCTATGGGCATCAAACCAGGTCAGTGTGTCTCTGTAAACCTCAAAGCCAAGTATTCAAATCCCTATGTCAGAGAAACACTTAAAGATAAAAACACAAAAGTACATAGGTCTGAGGACTGGGCACCTCTAATGGAAAGGTGGGGTGTGTGTTATTAGTTCATATCACTTAATGTCTCCGTAAGCAAAGACCAGGTTCAAAGCATCTCTCAGAATACTTCTTTTTGGAAACGCAGCCTCCACTCTAACACATCAATATGCTTTCTTCAGGTTTCCTATCCACGAGGAAACCAAATTTTTATGTTTTATAGTAATTTCTGTTTGCATCATTACATACACGTGTGCCCACACACAGACTTTGAGCTCCTTGAATGCAGGAATCATGGTTGATTCATCTCTGTTCCCTAGTTATGCAAAAAATACACAGATCTTGTACGGGCCAGCAGGAATGAGGAGGGAAGGAAAACAGGAGCTAAGGAGGAAGAAATCCAGAGAGTCAGACCTCTTAAATTCCTTTAAAACTAGTAACAACAGAGAAGTGATACTTTTTGGTAGGAAAATCCTTGGACCAACAAATCAAGAGATACTTGTGATCCAGTCCAGACACTGCTAGAATTCAGTGAGTTCCTTCTCTGTTACATGAGTACTAAGGGAGATAAACAAGACATCAAACCCAGAAGCCATAAAGAAAAGTAACTGAAAGATTTCACAATATATCAAAAGAATGAAAGAAACCATTAATGTAATCAAGGGATAAACAACAAACTAGGAAAAAACAGTTTAAGCCATAAGACCAATAATTAACACCAAACATAAAAAATTATTTAAAATCAATAAGAAAAAGGCAAGTAACCAACTAGAAAAATGAGTACAGAGTCTAGTAGGAAATTCACTGAAAAAATACAGTGGGCCAATAAGCATGAGGAAAATAGAACAGGATACGTTTCTTACATTGGCAAAAAAATTAGAAGACTAACAATACAGGTTTTTAGTGCTAATAGACAAATTGGCTAGGCCTTTTTGGAGAGCCAGTTGTCATTATGTATCAAAAATTGAAATGTGCATGCCCTGTGAGGCAGCAATTTTACATCTAGAAATCCATAAAATGGAGAAAATCCATACATGGAGAGGATGAAGTACCAAGAAAGAGGTGAACTGCTATCTTCAAAGCAAAAAAAAAAAAAAAAAAAAAGGTTTCTATAACGTTTATCACTGAAGAATAATTAAATAAAATATGGTATATCCACACTGGAATAGTGGTAGAATGTGGGATCAATCTAGATATACTATCATAGAAAAGAAACCTCTTAGGACGCCTGGGTGGCTCAGTCAGTTAAGCATCTGTCTTCAGCTCAGTGCTGGGATCGAGCCCCACGTCGGGGGGTCCTTGCTCAGCAGGAGGCTGCTTCTCCCTCTGCCTTTCCCCCTGCCTGTGCACTCGCACGCACGCTCTCTCTCTCTCTCTCTCTCTCTCTCTCTCACACACACACACACAAATAAAATCTTTAAAAAAAAAAAGGAAAGAAACCTCTCAGATACATTGTCAAATGGAAAATGGAAGCTGAAATCCAGTATATATGCTGTAATTCCACATGTAAAAACCAAAAAGCATCTTTATGGATGTAAACATGTAAGAAAAAGGTATAGAAATGATAGCAATGGATGTTCTGGGGAAGGAAGTTTGAGTGAGAGTATGTGGAAAAGCAAAGAATTATTGTTTCATTTTGTTCTGGTATTTTGTTTGAATTTTTCTTATATAAATGCATTTACAAATTTATTTTGTTTTTTTAAGATTTATTTATTTTACAGAGAGAAGCACAACTAGAGAGGGAACACAGCAGGGGGAGTGAAAGAAGGAAAAGCAGGCTTCCCACCAAGCAGGGAGCCCAATGCGGGATCATGACCTGAGCCGAAGGCAGTCGCTTAACCAACTGAGCCACCCAGGCGCCCGCTCTTTTTCTTTAATAGAATATAGGTATGGGATGTCAGAGTGGCAGCTGGCCCACAATCAGCACCTTCTGTCTGAGGGAGGAGGGGCTTGTTTCTCAGGGCAGTGTGGCCTCTTGGCACTCTGCAGGGCCAGGCTCCTGGACTGAGCCTTCCATCTCCTGGCAAGTGCTGCGCCCTGGGGGGGTCAGTCTTGGTCAGCTGGGAACACTTGAACCTGGCCGCTGGTAGATTAGTCATAGCCAGTGACCATGCTTCCAACAGTGCTGGGAAGAGATGGCCTGGGCTGGGCTGGGGTCCAGGTGGCCCGACTCGGCAGTCTAGCTGCTCGGCACCCCACCTGCTCCCTGTGCTGCCTTGTTTGTTAGGAAGTCATTTGTGGTTACCATTTTATTTTAGGGCATCAGAATAAACTACAAAACGAACCAAGGTATATCTTGATACCCTGTAGCATATGCCAAATTTCATAGAATGTTGCGAATTCCTTGCAAAATTATGGAACAGATAAGTCAGCCAAGGAGTCATGTTGACCAAAGACCCTCCCAGGCCCACTCACCCCTTCTCACTGTATTATTCAGATCTTTTTAAGCCCCTTGCTGACTGATTAACAATTAGGGTGAGCTGGAGAGACGATCAACTCACCCGGAAGGATGTGCTACAGTCCAGCTCCTCCAAACTGATTAGTGTGATGAGTCATCTTTGGCTCTCTTTTGACAGATGCAACTTTGACGTCTCATAGATATGGAAACTAAAAGAACCTTAGGGACAGGGCTGGTCTTATTTTACGGTATAGCCCTAACAAGTTTATACTATCTTGTACTGTAATTTACTGGAAGAAGTGAGCTGCCGTTGCTTTCTGCTAATCGCCTAAACTCCTGGCCCTTAAGAGGGATTCAGAATACCCTGTAAATTAAAATACCTTGAAATTAAAAGCAAATGTCTTGATGTGATTTAACTACACCTACATGCATTCTTAGCAACTCAATGATTAGATTCAAGGTAAACGTTGTATTCAGCCTCTAGGAAAGCAGAGTAAGTTGGGTTGAGTCTTTGTAACAAGCTTACTGAATTTGGAAGTTGTTTGTTTGTTTGTTTGTTTTTGATAAAATTAAAAATGTTCCCAATTTACGCAGCTGGATTTCCTCTCTTCTTGGCCATTACATAAATTGTCTTTCTAAATAGAATCATCCTTTGGCTCATAGGGATCATTTTAGTATACATTTATATTTGCCTGATTTTTAAAATTAGATTATAAGTATACAATCTATAGGTGTAATTTTCAACTGTGCCGTCTGAGCATGTGAGTGTTTGCAGAAGGCTCACTACATAAGAAAGCCCACCCAGGGTGTCTGTACCTCAGCCTTCCAGCAATTAGACACCTGAGTCAAGGAGACCATGCAAATAGGGGAAGGGTGGGGTCTCAGTACTTCTGCCACAGTACAAGGACTTCAGTCCTGAGCAAGGAAATAGCTCTCCTTTGATGTTTCAAAACGTTTTTTTCCTTTTTTTTTTTTTTAAAGATTTTATTTATTTCACAGAGAGAAACACAGCTAGAGAGGGAACACCAGCAGAGGGAGCGAGAGAGGGAGAAGCAGGCCTCCCCCTGAATAGGAAGCCAGAAGCAAGGCTCAATCCCAGGACTCCCAGGATCATGACCCGAGCCAAAATCAGACGCTGACTGAGCCACCCACGCACCCCTGATGTTTCAAAGCATTTTATAAATGTTTTTTTTGACCATGACTAAATGTATTCCTTCACTTGAATAACATCCTAAGAGATTAACTTCTGTTAATTTCTTTCTGAGAGAGTAATAGGTGGTCAGGTTAGGAAATGTAGAAATTACAGGAAGATGGTGGGGCGCCTGGGTGGCTCAGTGGGTTAAGCCTCTGCCTTCCGCTCAGGCCATGATCTCAGGGTCCTGGGATCGAGCCCCACATCGGGCTCTCTGCTGGGCAGGGAAGCCTGCTTCCTCCTCTTTCTCTCTGCCTGCCTCTCTGCCTACTTGTGATCTCTCTCTGTGTCAAATAAATAAATAAAATCTTTTTTAAAAATTATAGGAAGAATGGAGACAAGAAAAAACATTCAGGGGCGCCTGGGTGGCTCAGTTGATTAAGCGACTGCTTTCGGCTTAGGTCATGATCCTGGAGACCTGGGATCAAGTCCCACATCAGTATTCCTGCTTGGCGGGAAGCTTGCTTCTCCCTCTCTCACTCCCTCTGCTTGTGTTCTTCTCTAGCTCTGTTTCTCTCTGTCAAATAAATAAATAAAATCTTAAAAAAAAAAAATTCAGAGAGGAGGATTTGGGTGTGTTCATTTTATAAAGTCAAAATCACACTTTTAAAAAAGATTTATTTATTCATTTTAGATAGAGAGCAAGCGAGCAGGGGGTGGGGAGGGGCAGAGGAAGAGGGAGAGAGAGGATCTCAAGCAACCTCTTCACTGAGCATGGAGCTCAATGTGGGCCTCAGTCTCAACCATGAGATTATGACCTGAGCCGAAATCAAGAGTCGGATGCTTAAGTGACTGAGCCACCCAGACACCCCTGAAATTGCACTTTATTTTTTAAGATCTTTATTTATTTATTTGACAGAGAAAGATCACAAATAGGCAGAGAGGCAGGCAGAGAGAGAAGAGGAAGCAGGCTCCCTGCCGAGCAGAGAGCTTGATGTGGGCCTCCATCCCAGGACCCTGAGATCATGACCTGAGCTGAAGGCAGAGGCTTTAACCCACTGAGCCACCCAGGCACCCAAAATTGCACTTTTAAAATATATTTTTAGGGGCGCCTGGGATGCTTAGTCACTTAATATCCGACCCTTGATTTCAGCTTAGGTCATGAGTTCAAGCCCCACATTGGGGCTGGGTGTGGCACCTACTTAAAAATAAAGAAAATACATTTCTTAAATTGAAATTTTAAATTGAAAATTAAGTTGAAATATAAATTTTTAAATTGAAATATAATTCATATAATAAAATTTCATGTAACACTCATATTTGAAGTGTACAATTCAGGGGCACCTGCATGGCTCAAGTCAGTTAAACATCTGACTCTTGATTTTGGCTCAGATTATGGTCTCAGGGTTGTGAGATTGAGCCCTGCATCCATGGTGTGGAGCCTGCTTGAGATGCTCTTTCTCCCTCTGCCCCTCTGCCACCCCCAAAAATATACAATTTGGTTATTTTTAGTATATGTAAAGGTTATGCCACTATCCCAACTATCCAATTCCAGGATGTTTCCATTGGCCCCGCAAAGAACCCCTCCCCACTGTAGCAGTCACTTCCAGTTTCCTCCTTCCCCCAGCCCCAGCCAACCACCAATCTACTTCCTGTCTTTATGGACTTGCCTCTTCTGGAAATTTCATATGAATGGAATTTTATACTCTGTGGCCCTCTGTGCCTGGCTTTCTTCACTTAACATAGTGATTTTGAGGTTTACCTATAGTATGGCATGTATCTGTACTTCAGTCCTTTTTGTGGCTAACTCATTCCCTCATTTGGGTTTGCATTTTGTTTAGCCATTTATCCCTTAATAGACATTTGAGTTGTTTCCACTTTTTGGCTATTTATACTGCTGTGAGCATTCATGTACAGGTATTTGTGTAAGTATCTATTTTCAGTTCTGGGAGTATCCCCAGGAGTGGAATTTCTGAATTGCTTACATCACATGGTAACTGTGTTTGACTTTCTGAGGAACCGCCATTGTTTTCCATAGCGGTTGTACTGTTTTACATTCTCACCCCCAGGGTAGGAAGGTTTTGATTTCTCCACATCTTTGCCAATATTTGTTATTTTCTGGATTTTTAAAATTATTATAGCCATCTTCATGGGTGTAATGTAGTTTCTCATGGTGGGATGTTGGGGGTTTTTTTCCCAAGATTTATTTTATTTTATTTTTATTTATTTTATTTTATTTTTATTTATTTTTTTCCCAAGATTTATTTTATTTTAGAGAGCAAGCAGGAGGGAGGGGCAGAAGGAGAAGGAGAGAGAATCTCAAGGAGATTCTCTGCTGAGTGTGGAGTCCAATGTGGGGCTTAATCTCACCACCTGAAGAGCATGACCTGAGTCAAAATCAAGAGTTAGATGTTTAACCAACTGAGCCACCCAGACACCCCTCTCCTGGTGGTTTTGATGTGCATTTTCCTAATGACTGATAACATTGGACATCTTTTTTAGGTACTTATTGGCCATCTTCTTGGAGAAATGTCTGTTTAAGTCCTTTTCCCATTATTTAATTAGGTTGTTTGTCTTTTTTATTTTTATTTTTTTTAAGATTTTATTTATATATTTAACAGAGAGAAACACAGCTAGAAAGGGAACACAAGCAGGGGGAGTGAGAAAGCAGGCTTCCCGCAGAGCAGGGAGCCCAATGCAGGGGCTCCATCCTGGAAATCCGGGGTCATGACCTGAGCCAAAGGCAGACACTTAATGACTGAGCCACCCAGGTGCCTCTCTTTTTTATTTTTTTAAGTAAATAGGCCTAAACTCAAGACTCTGAAATCGGGACCTGAGCTAAGATCAAGAATCAGGCACTTAACCAGCTAAGCCACCCAGGCGCCCCTAGGTTGTTTGTCTCTTTTATTGTTGAGTTGTGGGGATGTTTTTAAAAAATATTTTCTAGGGGCGCCTGGGTGGCTCGGTTGGTTGGGCGACTGCCTTCGGCTCAGGTCATGATCCCAGAGTCCCGGGATCGAGTTCCACATCGGGCTCCCTGCTCGGCGGGAAGCCTGCTTCTGCCTCTCTCACTCCCCCTGCTTGTGTTCCCTCTCTGGCTATGTTTCTCTCTGTCAAATAAATAAAATCTTTAAAAAAAAAAAATAAAAATAAAAATAAAAAATATTTTCTAGATACAGTCTATCATTTATCAGGTACATGATGTTTAAATATTTTCTACCATTCTATGGATTGTTCTTTTACGTTTTTGATTGTGTCCTTTGATATACAAAAGCTTTCCAATTGAATGAAATCCTACTTTTCTATTTTTTTTCATTTGTTATTTGAGTTTTGGTATCACGCCTAAGGTCACAAGCATTAACCTGTGCTTTATTCTAAGAGTTTTGTATTTTTTGGCTTTTATATTTAGATCTTCAATCCATATTGAGTTTATTTTTATATATGATGTATAAATACTGTTTTATAGCTTACTTTTCTTCATATGTCCTGTCTTAAGTGGTTTCTCAATCATTATATTTCATTATAGAGGTGGTCCAGGATTTCCCTAACTATCTTTTACTTGTTAGACCCTTAAGTACTTGGGTTTTTTTCACTGTTATAAACAAGGCCATAGTAAACACATTTTTGTTCACATTAGAGATTGTCTCCTTACACAAGTTGAATTACAGGACCAAAAGGTCTGAGTTTTTTCAGATTTAAGATAGCCTCTGTTTTAAACTGTTTTCTCTATTTTTGTCTCTTATGAATGCACCTGCTTAGACTCCCAGCACTGAGTCTTGGTGTTGGTAATGATCTGTAGATTCAGAAGAAATAGTTACTCTGTTTTCATGCAGTTTGTGCTAAGATACAGGTATCTAAAGTAAAGGGTAACTGCCAGATTTTAAAAAAGAAAAGGCAAAGCAATCTGAAAGTGTTTTTTTTTTAGAGTAATACATGCTTCCTCTAGGTATATGATCAAGAGAATTGAAAATTTTGTTTTGTTCATACAAACACTTGTACATGTACAATATTCATGGCAGCACTATCTACCATAGCCAAAAAGTAGAAACAACCCAAAAGTCTTTTAATGGACAAATGGTTAAGCAAAATGTGGTATATCCATTCAGTGGAATATTATTCAGTCAAAAACAAGGACTGAAATACTGATGCGTGACACAGGATAATCCTCGAAAATACTATACAAAGTGAAAGAAGCCAGACACAAAAGGCCACATTTTGTATGAAATGTCCAGAATAAGCATCTGTCTTTCATAGAGAAAGTAAGTGGGTCAGGATTTGCCACAGAGTGGGGGAAGGGGAGGATTGAAAGTGATAGCTAATGGATATGGGGCTTCCTTTGGGGTAAAAAGGTTCTGGGATTGGATGGTGGTATCACTCAATTGTAAATCACCTAACATGGTGAATTTGGTGTTAATTATATATCACAATTTTGAAATATTAAGGGTTTTAGGAAATACTGAGTTTAGTTCTAAATCATCTTCACTTTTCAGATAATTTGTCTACCAGAAAAAGGAGAGAGAAACACATGCTTGTTAAAGCTCAGACAGAATAAAATATTTTAAAAGAGCAATCTCTTCCTTCTAGATTACTCTAAATCCCTCTAAATCCCTCTCCCCAGAGATTTTCACTGTTTAATAGTTTGGGGTATATTTTTGAGACTGTGCTCGCAGCGTGCATGTGCGCGCGCGTGCACACACACATACGGGGATATGGGGTTTTATTGAGTGTTTCTCATCCAATCAGGGTTTATTCACAAATGAAAAAAAAAATTTAAGCTCTTGGTTTGTGCAGAGCCTTAGGAAAGGATGAAGAATTGAATCAGACAGGTGCCCATGGTCTGAAGAAAGAATCCTGTACCTAAGTGTCACAGTGTAAGATAGGAGCATGGTAGTACCAGGAGAGGTCCCAGTGATATTAAACCAGGTATGTAGGGCCCTGTGTTTACAGTCTACAGGCCATCTCTTTCAGAACAGATCAGGAGTTGGGCTGGAATAAAGTATTTATGGAATGAGAAATGCAGAAATTGTAGAATTTTCATCTTATAACCGAAAGCTTTCTCCTCCAGGGAAAGGAAACAGTTTAGTCTTAAATTTCAGAGTTCCTTCTCTGATAATTTGAAGTGTCCAGGAAGGGCCTCAAAAAAGGCTTTGTGCTGGCAGACCCAAGTGCAGATATGTGATTAAAACCAGGTTCTCTCTTCCTAGCAGTCAGACAGCTTGGCCGTCCTGGGGACCTCGTTGTTTTCGAGGTGTTGGGGATCCCATGTGATTTAATTAGTAGGACTTAACTTGCTATATGAAGAGTTTTTCTTTCCTGAATGGACTTGAAACCAACTGTCATCATAGCAAAAAGAAAGAATTCCTTTAAAATTGGAAAGCTGTTCGTTTCTTGGCAATTTTTGTTTTGTTTTGTTTTATTTAGCAGCCCCAGAGCTCATGGAATATGTCATTGGAGTTATTTAAAATCTAAACCCAAACTTATAATTCTTTATGGTCTACAACAGCTGCAGAGCAGAAATGAGAAGTGTGGTCTGCTTGGCTCTGACAGTAGGGCTCTTGCATAGAAGGCTGAGTGGTGTCGGGACTGCTTGCTGCAAAGCCTTACTCTTTCATCACGGCAAATTCGAGCAATAACGTCGCCCTCCAACCAACAGGAGTCTGTGTCCTCCCGTCAGCTTTTCCTAATGTGATATTTACCGATAGGCCAGTGGTACGTGCAGTACTTGGAGAGCTCATTGGAGGCTGGGGAAGAAGACAGAAGCTCAGGGAGGCTGTGCCTTTGTAATTGGATGGACCCATTGTTTTCAATTCCCGGAGGTATCCCAGAGAGGCACGATAGCAGGGACAGGACCTTATTCGTGATTAAAAGTTATTATTTTACAGAACTTCTTAGCCCTGTGCTCCCACTTCTTTCCCACTGGAGAGTTGCTCACTGAGAGAGGCACTGCCACAGTCTACAACCTTAAATCCTAGAGAGAGCTCCCACCTACTAAGCTTTCCCGCACGCCAGACGTTGTGTGGAGCTGTTTTATGTACATTTCTCTTGTGTTACGTACAAGATCTCATTTGATCCTCACGCAGCTCTGCATGCTGGGCATTCAGGGTAAGAGCTGAGGCTTGGAGAAGCTAAGCAGCATATCCAAGTGAGAAAGCCTGGACTGAAACCAAGGTTTATCACTCATTAATGGTGACACCAGCCATGTAGTTGCTCAGGCCAAAAAAGTGAGTGATCCTTGATTCCTTCCTTTCCTTCACTCCTTCCATTGGTTGTCTCCACCAGTCCTCTTGGGTGTATCTCCTAAATATGCCCCAGATCTGCCACCTGTTTCTGTCTCCACAACACTAGCTTAGCCCAGCCCTGTATTATCCTTGCCTGGAACCCAACAGCAGCCTCTTCCACAGGTCTTCTTCCATTACAGTCCGTCCTCCCTCCCCACAGCCCTGGAATGATATTTAAAAATCTAAATTAGATCAGATCACTTCCTTGTTTAAAACCCCCCAGTGGGGGCGCCTGGGTGGCTCAGTTGGTTAAGCGACTGTCTTCGGCTCAGGTCATGATCCCGGAGACCCGGGATCAAGCCCCACATCGGGCTCCTTGCTCGGTGGGAAGCCTACTTCTCCCTCTCTCACTCCCCCTGCTTGTGTTCCCTCTCTAGCTGTGTTTCTTTCTGTCAAATAAATAAATAAAATATTTTAAAAAATAAAAATAAAAAAATAACACCCCCCCCCCAGTGACTACCAAGTTGCTGTGAGAAGAAAACTCTCACCTTTACCATGGCCCACAGAAGGCTGTGTAGTCAGGCTCCTGCCACCTCTCTGACCTCACACCCCTTGTCGTCCTCTCTGACTCACCAAGCTCATTCCAGCCTTTGCGCCAGGTCCCCTGCTGAGACCGTTCTTCCCAGATCTTTGCCTGAACAGCTCCTCCTCATTTTGGTCTCTGCTCAGATATCACTTCCTTGAAGAGGCCTTGTCTGATCATCCTGTATAAAGAAACATTTAGAAATACTGTTTTCAAAGATACATTGCTTTCTAAAGACAGCCTACTTTTTTTTAAAGATTTTATTATTTGACAGAGTACAAGCAGGGTGAACGGTAGACAGGGAGAGGGAGAAGCAGGATCCCCATGGAGCAGGGAGCCTGAGGCAGGACTTGATCCTAGGACCCTGAGATCATGATCTGAGCCAAAAAGGCAGGCGCTTAACCTACTGAGCCACCCAGGTGTCCCCAAAATAGCCTAATTCTAAAAATAAGCTATTTTGCTTTAAGTTCATAGGGACTTTTTTTTCCATAGCAGGCAAAGCAAGCCAAAGTTTGGAGTGTATAAATTTTAAATATTTGCCTGGTTGTTAGACCGTATTGTTTCTCAGCAGGATACAATAAAAATCACTGTCCTGCTAATGACTACCTTGACCTAATGCATTGATCACAAGGCTTTCTTCATACACTGATTTTTTTATCTGGCAACTTAACAGCATCCAAGTGTTTGGGCCAAAAATTAAGTAGTTTTGATGAATGTAAACAGAATGGTCTTTCAGTCTAAACCAGACACTGGCATGGCTTGTGTTTTTTGTGTTTAAGGTTTTAATATTTTTCTGTATTATTTTTTAGTTTGTTTTGTTCTTTTTCTTTTTTCTTTTTTTTAAATTTTATTTATTTATTTGACAGAGAGAGAGAGATCACAAATAGGCAGAGAGGCAGGGAGAGAAAGAGGGGACAGCAGGCTCCCTGCCAAGCAGAGAGCTCAGTGTGGGACTTGATCCCAGGACCCTGAGATCATGACCTGAGCCAGAGGCAGAGGCTTAACTCTCTGAGCCACCCAGGTGCCCCTCTTCTTTTTTTTTCTTGGTGTGTCTCCAGCTGATGTCCTGGCACTTAACAAAGTCATTCACACTATAGTCCATGTGCTGTCCCTCTTGGCTTAGGGGTCAGTTAAAGTTACTTTGCTGATATATGTAAAAGTGTGACAAGTACCTTTAGAAACACCCTCTTCACCTGGCTTCTTGTCTCCAAAGAGCCGTTCCTTGCCCCTTCCCCTCATCCGCAGCACCAACCAATCCCTTTTCTCCTCCTTGACCACTTAGTTTTCTTTTAGCTCCCTGGCATAAACAACATCTTGAGGCCAAATTTGAAAAAATAAAAAAAAATTCCAAAGAGCTGCCTTGATTCTGTTGTGGCACTGGAATTATCACCAGTGTCCCTTATATAAATGTTATGTGCTCTTTATTGCCTTTCATACACCCCCTTCCCCCCCACACACACATTCTTTATCACATCTGATCCTTCTGGTAGTCTTGTAACTGCAACCTTGTGCAACAGATGGGGCTGCTACGCCCAGAAGATTAGTTCGGTGATTAGCCAATGGTGTGGAGTTGGAGCTGAGATCCACACCTCCTGCCTCCAGCTTTCCCACTCCAGCCTGTGGTCCCACTCAATGACATGTGTTTTTTTTTTTTTTTTCATTTTTTTAAAATTTTTTTTAAAAGATTTTATTTATTTGACAGCGAGAAACACAGCCAGAGAGGGAACACAAGCAGGGAGAGTGAGAGAGGGAGAAGCAGGCTTCCGCCAAGCAGGGAGCCCGATGTGGGACTCGATCCCGGGTGTCCAGGATCATGACCTGAGCTGAAGGCAGTCGCTTAACCAACTGAGCCACCCAGGCACCCCTCAATGACATGTTTTAAAAGACTGGTCAAAATCAGGTCCTGAGAACTAATCTTTACCAAGGAGATTTTGTTGTGCTTGTTGTAATGAGACTTATTTGGGAAGAGACTTCTGTCTGTAATCTAGAACACATAAGATTAGCTTTATAGTTTGTTCTTGAATTCCATCCCATCCAGCATTTTGATTCATTCATATTTAGGGAGCAGCTAGGAAATGCCAGACACTCAGGTATAGGAGGGAAAACAAGACAGACATGATCTCCCGCCATCACAGAATCTAGTGGGAACAAGACAAGTAAATGGACAGTTGTGATATTTTAATAAATACCTGGGTAGGTGGGCATACTGGGTGGGATGGAATCATGTAGCAGGGACATCTGTCCCAAACTCAAGAGATGGGAAAGGCTTCCCAGAAGAAGGGTCTTCTAATCTGAGGGCTGAAGGATGAATGAGAGTGTTAGCCAGATTGGGATTGGGATAGGGTTGGCAATAGGTTTCAGGAAGATGGGAAATAGTATGAAGGCTGCAAGGTAAGAATGTGGTCCATGTTGACTCAGTTCTTGCTCATTCAGTCAGATTTCATGATTCAGGAGTTGGAGAGCCTCGGAAAAAGCAGATCAATGAGGAAAGGCTTTGAGAATATGCTCGGAAAATACCTATCTCTTTCTCACATCTTCTTCACAGAAAAAACTCGAGTCTCCACCCTCATCCACCAATCCCTTCCTGGAAGATGAGCCCACACCAGATATGGAGGAACTGGCAATCGAGAAAGGAGATTTAGGTCAGGTAAGTCCAGTTTGCCTTTCCCCGTGCCTCCTACCTAGCGTTTGCTTCTGAAAAGGGGTCTGCCCCCTCTACGTGTGGCCCTTTGGCCATTGACCACATTCAGAGGATTGCAACTTTGGTGGTCTTTATAGAAAGACCTTATCTGAAGGTACCTTTTGAAAACGGAGTGACAGAGTAGCCTTTCTTGCCAACCTCTGTTCCCAAAGAGCTTCCCTGCTGGAAAGAACAACCTGCACAAGCTTACTTGGTCCCTGCAGTGTGGCAGTAGAACCCTGCCCGCCTCACTCATCATCTCCTGCATCTGGCAGCCTAGCTCTCGGGTAGGCTCTCATACGACCGAACGGTGATGAAATGAGAGAGGCTCCAGGCTTCCCCCGGTGGAGTTCTCAGCACCATCAATTAGGAGTGGCCGAGCTGAGCACTTAAGGTCTGGAAGGCGTCGGGGGTGGGGTGGGGCTGGAAACATCAAGGTAACCACTGGCGTGTTTGGAGTTACTTTTCAGAGCACACTAGCACATTCATTTCCTTCGGATTTTCTGTCCAGCTCCAAATTTCCTCTCCCTTCATCCTATAGAATGGTGTTTTTGTTTCACCGCCGTTTTATGACAGAGCGGTTGGAGCAATAAATCCGACCTTTTCCTGTCTGGATTAGTGATCCTTCTTTTTAATTTTCTACACCTGGCTGCTCAAGGGTTATTTTATAGTGTTGTTTTGCTCCAGACACCACTGAAAAGGAAGCTGCCTGGGAAGACCAGCCTGGGAACCCCATAGCCACCCCCTTGCCCCGAACCTGCATTCCTGGCCCGGTGAGGGCGGGTGCACAGTCATGGCAGGAGCCAAAACAGCATTTCCAGGAGCAGTTCTGAAGTGATGCAGTAAAATGTGTCTGGTCCACTGATTAAATAATTGTAATAACATGGATACCTCATGTTTTTATGGGCTTTATGGTTTCATAGTCTTCTACAGGCTCTGTTTCATTTCATCTTCCCAATGCCTGCCTCTCATTTTATAAGATTTTCTATGAGCTGCAGTGTGTGCTCCTCCAAGAGGCTAAGTAATTTGCCCAGAGTTAGAGAGTTTGGGTGTGGATGAGCTAGGACTAGAAGCAAGAGCTAGAAGTCAGAGATTAGAATTCCCTCCATATTACACTGGGCTATCTCAGTGAAAAGAGATCACAGAAACGAACCCTATGAATAGGTGAATGAATAAAACTAGATGGACACCGGGGCGCCTGGGTGGCTCAGTTGGTTAAGCGACTGCCTTCGGCTCAGGTCATGATCCCGGTCGAGCCCCGCATCGGGCTCCCTGCTCGGCGGGAAGCCTGCTTCTCTCTCTCTCACTCCCCCTGCTTGTGTTCCCTCTCTGGCTGTGTTTCTCTCTGTTAAATAAATAAAATCTTTAAAAAAACAACAACAACAACAACAAAAACTAGAAGGACACTTTATGGCTATATCCCAAGATCTGTGGGATTAGCTATAATTGATTTAAAGCCATCATATCAGCTAGTGTGGGAGATAACAAAAGATTTTTTCTAACTAAAGAAGTGCATCTTTTGCATATGGGGAGGAAGGACTGGGAAAGGAGGTCTGGGTGGAGAGCTCGTTCTTCTGGTGTGTCCTCTACCCACACTCCGTTATGTGCACTCTTTGAGCTTGCTTTGGGTTATAGTGCCCTGTCCAGGGCCCTGTGACTGTTATCGTCCTTGTGCCGCCATGAAAAGCTACCCTCTCTGCTAGTCATCTCTGGATATCATTAAACTGTGATAGAGGCCCCCATTACTACGAAATTTGTTCACTAGGTAAAATATGATTTGTCTCTCTCTCTCTCTTGGAACTTTTTGCTCAACCTGGAAGCTCGAGGTTGTTGTTGTAAGGCCCAAGACTGCTCATTCTAAGGACACAGAGCACAGATACAGGGGGTAAAGCCAAGGCAGACTCTGGTCTCCAATGAACTGACCACATGGTAGGTGTTTTGCTCTCTCTAGACTTGCCTAGTGTTTTCCTCTTTAGAGAGAGCCCATGGTGTTCAGACTAGGCAAGTCTAGAGAGAGCAAAACATCATACGTTGCTGTTGGGCTTTGGGAGGAGACCAGGGCTCTGACTCCCTCAAACAGAGTAGTTCCCTTCTGAGTCACTTTTATTGTGGGATCCTGGGTAAAATTTCTTTTGAACCAGGGGTTTTGAGATCCATTTAAAAAGAAAGGACCAAAAAGCCCTGGCTAGATGACCCACCTGCAGTTTCATTGGCCATTGCTTGTTAGTGATGACACCTGTACACCATCCCCAGCTTCCCACAGCACCCCCGGCATTCGTCTGGCTTGTGGCCCATCAGGGGCCAGCTCTGGGATCTCCCTCTTCCCAGCCGCTTACTGACTTCTGAAGCTGGGTGTCCAGGAAGTGCAGAAGCCCTGTGGGGCCTTAGGGTGGAAGTCCACAGGAAGCTAGGGGTGAGCTGAGCCAGAGGTGCAGGGGAAGGCCCCCAGCGGTCATCTGGGGTTACCCAAACCCTTGTGTCACCGCTGTGGTAAGTAGACAGTTGGCCCTCAAGGGCAGAGTCCCTTCCCACTCACTCCTGCAGCATAGGCTGTTGAGAAAGGAGTGTGAACTTGAAAAATTGAGCCACCAGTTGCCCACACACTCCCCAGCAGTGGAAAAAAAAGGCACCTCAAGAAGGTGCTTGAAGAAAGGGGGAGAAGAAATAAGGAATTTCTGATTGAAAAATGTACCCTTCTGGTGATCCAAGCAGTTAGATTTAATCTGTTTACATTGGATGGTAATAAAAGGAAGTGGGGCCAGCTGCAGAGCTCCTTACTGTGACAACAGTAACCCTCTATTATTCCCTCAAACTCCGGGAGGGAATAACAAACATCTGCGGCTCTTGGAGCGAATTCACACACCCGTAGAGGCAGCCCGAATGCTACTGCTAAATGACTTTGTATGTTCTTTCAGCAGAGACTTAGCCCTTTGGGGAGCCAGATAGCACACAGAGAGATGCCACTGTGAGCTGAAATTCCAGCCCCTCCTTTTTTTTTTTTTTTTTTTTTTAAGATTTTATTTATTTGACAGAAACATAGCCAGAGAGAGAACACAAGCAGGGGGAGTGAGAGAGGGAGAAGCAGGCTTCCTGCTGAGCAGGGAGCCCAATGTGGGACTCGATCCCGGGTCTCCAGGATCATGACCTGAGCCGAAGGCAGTCGCCCAACCAACTGAGCCACCCAGGTGCCCCATTTCAGCCCCTCTTATCTAAGTAGGAGCACAGTCACCAAGCAGTGATAGGCCAGGGGCAGTCCCTCCCATTGTTCTCTTTTTGCTGCCAGCTCATGCTAGAAATGCTGCAAGGTGCGTGCCTGGGTGGCTCAGTCAGTTAAGTGTCTGCCTTCGGCTCGGGTCGTGATTCTGGAGTCCAGGAATTGAGTCCCGCGTCAGGCTCCCTGCTCGGCGAGAAGCCTGCTTCTCCCTCTCTCACTCCCCCAGCTGGTGTTCCCTCTCTAGCTGTGTTTCTCTCTGTCAAATAAATAGGTAAAATCTTAAAAAATAAATACATAATAAAAAATAAAAAGCTGCCAAGAGTGGCATTAGTGGGTGGAGGCGGGGCGAAGCGGTCACTTGCACCTAGGGTTGGGACACCCAAGCTGTCTGATGATGCGACTCCCTTAGGACCAAGTTCAGAGTGCTCTACAGGGCCTCGTCAAGCACACAGTCTGCGGAAGACTGACCGAGGTGACTTCGTTGGAATGGCACGGAGCTGTTTTCTTTTATCACTTAGTATCTGTCTCTTATTCCGAATGTCTCATATTCTGAATGAGCTCCTCAAACTTCTCTAGACCCAGGTTCTTACTGTATATCACTTTTGCACATACGTAAAAAGGGAACTAAGAGCCAAATAAATAGGTTAAGATATTCCTAAAACCACTTCACGTTCAGAGTCCAGTTCTCCTGTGCCACTTAAAAACAACAACAACAACAAAAAAACCTTTGTTTTTTGACATAATTCTAAATTCATAAGTAATTACAGAATGCAGAGCCGTCCCATGTACCCATCTCCCAGCATCCCGCAGTGGTGACAGCCACCATAACTACAGTGTGTTGTTAAAAGCGTGTACTCCGGCGTGAATGCCCGTGCTTTCCCACACGCTGTCCCCTGGGCTATCCAAAGTGTTGATGACATGCCATTGCTTGAGTGCTCCACGACTGTCTCTGGGGTTAATGGCCAGGCCCTTGACCCCCATCTCCCAAGCTTTTTATTGCTATTTTTTACTTTTTAAAAAGAAAATACCTAAATTAGAGAAGAGTTTTAAGAATACTTTTTTTTTTTAAGATTTTATTTATTTACTTGACAGAGAGAAACACAGCTAGAAAGAGAACACAAGCAGGGGGAGTGAGAGGGGGGAAAAGCAGGCTTCCCGCCGAGCAGGGAGCTGGATGTGGGGCTCGATCCTGCGACTCTGGGATTGCAACCTGAGCTGAAGGCAGCCACTTAACAACTGAGTCACCTAGGCGCCTGGAGTTTTTTTGTTTGTTTTGGCTTTTTTTTTCTGGAGTTTCAAGAATATTATGGAACTCTCAAATATCTTCCACTTGGGTTTACCAGTTGTTAACATTTTGCTACATTTACTTTATCATTCCCCCCCATTCCTCGTTTCCCTCTCTCTGTCTCTCCCTGTCTTCCCTCTCCCGCTCTGTCTCTCTCTCTATATATATAATTACATTAGCATATATCATGTCCTTTACCTCTAAATATTTCTGTATGTATGTCCTAACAAGAAGATCGTTCACTTAAAATACCACAGATCAAAATCAGAAAATGTAGTATCAATACAGTATTACTCTCTCATTTATGGAGCTTAAATTTCATAATGTAGCCATTCTAAGGTGACAAACTAAAACATTGTCAGTAATTGGAAAATCGCACATAAATTAGTAAACAAAACCAAATACAAAATACTTGATTTAAAATATGTTGATTTAGGGGTGCCTGGGTGGCTTAGTTGTTAGCTGTCCACCTTTACCTCAGGTCATGGTCCCAGGGTCCTGGGATCAAGTCCCACACTTCTCCCACTCCCCCTGCTTGTGTTCCCTCTCTTGCTCTTTCTGTCAAATAAATAAAATCTTATAAAAATAAATAGATAAATAAATAAGTTCATTCATTTATTTATTTTAAGATTTTATTTATTTGTCAGAGAGAGGGAGCACAAGCAGGGAGAGTGGCAGGCAGAGGGAGAAGAAGGCTCCCCACTGAGCAAGGAGCCCAATGCAGGATTGACCCCAGGATCTTGGAATCATGACCTGAGCCAAAGGCATTCGCTTAATGGACTGAACCACCAAGGCATCCCTAAAATATGTTGATTTAAAACATGACAACTTTCTGTATTATATCAATTTCCAATTTGTAATTACCAGAAGATATCCCATAGAGGTGTGAATATTTTTGGCACAAGAAGAAAAATATAAATAAAGGAGATAATTATCCTTACGATGACTATATCTGGGTATTATTGGCTATAGTTTTCAACTCTAAAATCAGGATATCTGGCCTTATATAATTAGATTAGATCACATTTGTCTATTCATTTAACAATCACTTTATTGAAAAGAATGAAATAATAGATAACTGATTTGGAAAACATAGGACAATTAGGTAAGGACCACCCCTACACAGCCATTGTACTACATCGTGGATCTGCCGTTTTAAACTGATGGAGTGTGGGAGGAGTTCCTAGGCATGTGTGAAATGAAGTGGAACTCTGGATCCAGCCAGGTCAAACTCAGCAATCCCAGGCTGGGGAGTCTTTTGTGGGCTCAGCCTCAGACCTGACTTTGGTGGTGGCTTCTGACTGATAAGAAAAACAGCCCAATTGTAATTATTTTAGGAGGGACCAGAGTTTCTGAAAATCTTGCAAAACAAAGAAACATGGGACTCTCCAAAAGTGATAAAAGAGAGCTAAACAGAGATTGAAGGGGATATTTCTAAGGTTGACATTTAATTTTTGGTGTTCATTTCTAGTTGTTACAGATGCTTTTAACCATTACTGTGTTTTATTTTTAAAAGTTACTAGATAAGGAGAATCATTATTCTGTTTGTCATCAGGAGCTTAGTTTTTCCTATATTTATTAAAAGATATGAACAGTTCAATCCAGCAGGTATGCTGTGGGGGGTATCAGTTTATGCCCAAAGTGTAGAAATTACATTACATATATCATGTCAACCCCAGCAAGGGCTCAGGGTCCTTTTGTTGGCATTTGATGATGAATAGAGTTGACTTTTTTTAGAAATAGAAAGATACATGTAGGAGGATCTTTGCTTATTTTTTTAGATATTTTGAAAAGGAATTAGAAAGCAAACAGTTTTTAAATGCTTGCCTACCTAGATGGCCTATATATCAGTGGTTTTTAAGTATCAACTGGGGACGAGTGCTGGCCCTGTTGTGTAATGGTCCATGGCAAACAACAAAGACAAACTGCCTGCCTGCCTTTCCGTATATCTATCTGGCGTAAGGTCTCCAACTGTCTTTTCATAAGAAGGACTGCCCTCATGCTGCTACTTTTCCCCAATAAAATGTTTGAGTATAAAATGCTTTTCAGGGCTAGCAAGAATGGAAAGTGACAGAACCAAAAGTTAGCAATGCTATGTTGATCCCGTATTGTTCTTTTCTTGCATTTACTCATCAGTGCAGTTCAACAGTCCAGGAGCCATTGTGGCAAAGCAATGCTATAATAGAAAGAGTTCTAGTTTAGGAGATAGGAAGCTTTACCATCTGCTTTTGGGCAGGCTACTAGAACCCTCTGAGCCTTCCTTTCTTTAGGTATAAAATAGTAGTACTAATTCCCACGTCAGGGATTGTTGTGAGGAATACATGAGATGTTATATCATAAGTGCTTGGTCCATAAAAACAATCACTAAATGGAGGCTGTAAAAAAATATATCACAAGAAAACACTTTATAAATTCTAAAGTGCTGTACAAATATAAGGTACTGTTATTAGTTAGGATTTCAGTTTTTAAAACATCAGTCGGATGATGAATCAGTTCCAAATTGAAAGCGCATGTGTTATCAGAGTAGCAGGAAATATTTCACCATCCAGGGCAAGTCGGTGATGCTAACAAAGCTGGCTCATTGTCCACAAACTGGCATGAATCATAATGCAAGACACAGTTGCAGTTCAGTTATATTGAGTGCATCTTATCCATGTCAAGAGTAAACTTTGAAAGAATGTGGTCTTTAAAGCTGCATGAAAACTTGCAAAGATGGCTGAAGCGTAGTTTCTTTCTTCCTCCCCACTCCCTTACAGCCAAAGAAGCCGAAAGTCCCAGACAATCCATTTCATGGCATTGTTTCCAAGTGTTTCGAGCCTCATCTCTACGTGTATATTGAGTCCCAGGACAAGTAAGTGATGAACGTTTTGCTGTTCTCTACTGTATTTCTCCATTCTATGGTCGTGGTTGGGCCTCACAAGGGCACAACTCCTTCCAAAAACTAAAGGAGGGGCTTGGCAGGCCTCCTGTGACCCTCCCTGGAAATCTTCTAAGGGTATTTTTATATCTTATGAGTGTTATCATTCATTGTATCCATAAATCTTAGAAGCCTGAGTTTGACTCTAATAAGGTCCCAAATGGATCCCAACAACCCCTTCCTGTGGGGGCATTGAGCTCTTACGTAGCTACAAGGCTTGACCATGTCAGGCACTGGAAAATGGAGAAAGAAACCTAATCTCTAATACACATGTTTTCAAGTATAATTTATTTAGGTTTTCATTTTGAAATAATTTAGACTTACAAAAAAGTTACAAAAAAATTCTCATAGATCCTTCCCCCAGAGAATGCTACCGTTTTATACACAATCACAGTTCTCAAAATCAGGAGGGTAACATTGTACCATGAATGTCCACTTTCTGGCCCAAGATCCCATCGTGCCTTTGGTTGTCAGATCTCTTTAATCTCCCTTAACCTTGAATACTTCCTCAGTCTTTTGTGTGTCTCTCATGACCTTGACACTTTACAGAATATTGACAAGGTTTTTTTTCCCCAGTGCCCTCAGTTTCAGTTTGTGGGATGTCTGCTATTGATTAAATCCAGATTACGCCTTGTGGTCAAGTATCCCATTGCAGGTGATGTTGTGTCCCTCTGGGCACATCATATCTGGTGGTGCATCACATGGATGTGTCCCATTACTGGTGATGTTAACATGGATCACTTGCTTACGGCAGTGCCTGCTAGCTTCCTCTGCTGTGAAGCTCTTTGTAATTAATAAGTAGCTCACGGGGGGAGGGGGGATACTTGGGGACTATATGAATATCCTGTTTCTCCTCACACTTTGCCCACTCATTTTGACATCCCTTGTTGATTTCTGCCTGAAGCAGTTATCACTGTAGTGTTTGCCATATGTTGATTTTCTGTTTTCATCCTTTGTCCTCTACTTTGTAATTGAAGTTCTTCTGTAAGGAAGCACTTCCCCTTCTCCCCCCACATGTGTGTGTTTATTTATGTCAGTATCGAGTGGTGGAGTCTTACTTTCTCTAATGGATTATCATCCATTTAATATATATACTCTCTTACAAACCGAGGAGTTCCTGAAAATTTTCACAAAGCAGCTCACTGCTGCCCAGTTTCCTCACAGAGAACTATCTTCAACTTCCAGTGACTGTTATTCATACAAAGGAGGAAGACCCCTCCTCATCCCTGAGTCTCTGTCTATAGCCAGAGGAACTGTCAAGGCCCTTCCACACTGGAAGGCAGATTTTGGAAAGGTCAGGTTTCTGGAGACAGGTCGGTCCTGGCCTTGTAGCCTGAAGAACGCACTTAGTAGGACCAGACAGTGACTCACGCCGCAGCGCAATAGCGGCTATGAGAAGGTTCTCTAAGGGAGTTCTTTGGGGAAGCATTTAGGCACTGAAGTTGAGTCCTTTTTTTTTTTTTTTAATGCTTCTGCTGTGTGGGTTAGCAAATTCTTATTTCTGAATATGTTTCAGAGATAAACCATAAGATTAAGAGACTATTTCAGTGGAATCACTGTAAGAGAACATTATTATTATTCACCTATTTGATTTTGTAGATGGTGTCCGTTGTCCCCAGTTACAAACTGTTTCGTATTAAGGTTGCAGAAAATGAACTTTGTAGAAGAGCCTTCTAGATAGGTTAATAAAAACAACCTCCAGCCTGCCATCCCTCCCAAAAAGAGTTGCTTTCACATTTTGCCTTATAAAGCCAGTTTGCCTCGTCCTCTCTGTCTGTTAGGCTTAGGTTCGAAGGCACGCAGAGAGACGGTAATTAGTCATTGCTCTTTGCTCCCTTGGAACACCCTGTGTTCTGTATGGAAAGGTTCTTTCTCTGGGGCACCTGGGCGGCTCAATCGGTTAAGGTGATGATCTCCAGGTCCTGGGATTGAGCCCAGCACTGGGCTTCCTGCTCGGCAGGGAGTCTGCTTCTCATTCTCTTCCTTTCTCCGTCACTCATTCTCTCTCTCTCTCTCTCTCTCTCAAATAAACAAAATCTTTAAAAAAAAAAAGTTCTTTCTCAGGAAGTTATTAAGACACCTGGCGGGCCAGTAAAAGAGCCGTTATTTACCTATGAGATTAACAGGTTTTAGCGCAACTCACCTGGATAACTGTTTTTGGACAAAACCCCTTCTTTCCTCATCAACCCAAATTCTTATTTTTAGAGAGATTTAAAAGCTGTTGGATCCTGAGTTTAAAGTGCATATCTGAGATAACCACGTACCTTTCACAAACCTTCCTGGTCTAGAGAGTCGTTTTCCTGAATTATCATAATTCCGGTATCTACTCTTTTCACATGGCCTTGATTCATATAAAGTGTACTCATTGTTCATGATACCTCGGGCAGAGAGCCAGACCTCCCTTCCTTAGGGGCTCTCCATTTCTCTATGAAAAATGAAGTGCTGGCCACTCAGCCTGCTGCTTGGCCTCACTAGGATGTTTCCACAGCATCGGGGAAGTAGCAGGAGCTACTCGGAGGAGAATTGCGTAGGTTGTGCTGTTGTTGTTCCAGAATAAGCAGCAAAGGCTTGAAGTAGAAAAGAGTTCAAGAAATCCATTTCCTCATCTTTTAAAGCAGAGAATCAGACAAAATAATGCCTAAAATGGTGACTATTAACCTTTTTTGAGTCATGGATCCCTTTGAGAGCCCGAAGAAACTGTAGACTCTCTTGCCAAAAAAAAAAAAAAAAAAAAAATCACATAAACCCACACACCATCTTGAGTGCAGTTTCAAGGGGTTCTGCAAAGCCCTTCCTCCCTTTTGTCCAAGAACCCGAAGGGAAGAATCTCAGATAGGGACTGATCTGGTACCTATTTTGTTCTTGTAGCTGTGACTCAAAAATCTGCCAAGGGAGGAAAATCTTAGACCATTCACAAGGTCCCGGATGACAGAGACCCAACGCAGTGTAGTGGAAAGGGCGTGGGCCTGGATGCCAGACAGACCTGGATTTGAGTCAGAGCTCTGTACTCATTAGCCTGGGACCCCAAGCATGGTACTTAACCTCTCCGAGTTGGTTTTGTCCTCCTTCCAATGCAGTTAGTAATGTTCCCCTCACAGGATTAGTGGTGAGGCTGAAATGAGCGGACATGTTGGCACTTGGCACAAGTGCTCAGGAGCTATGCCTGCCCTGCCTGCCTGGTGCTCTTGTCCCAGACTCATTGGTGGTTGGGTGGCCTAATCAGTGTTGCCAGCCTTCTGCTGGGCCTGGCCTGGCCCTCTCATCTTCGAGCCTCCCACCTGCCCAGGGAAAGTTCTGGCAAGACCTGTGCCAGCCAAAAGCCAAACAGCAGTGGGAGGACTGCAGAGCCGGGACCTACGGAGGAGGAAGGAAGTAGGGATATCCCCAAAGCCATCTCCTTAGCAGATTCAGTTGAGCTGTCCTTGTATGCTTTAAGTGGCTTTCCCAATTTCTGTTTATGCCCCAGAAGGAAGTTCATATACCTTTCCGTCTCGGAAATTCAGTGATTTTCGCTGGCTGACTCTTGGATAAGAGATTTCTCTACATAGACACTTTCTCCAGTTTGCAGGCAAGAGTGCCCCCATTACTCCTCAAGACTTCAGTGTGCATTTCCTATAAATAAGCACATGGTCTGCCTCACCATAGTACATCTGTCAACATTAGGAAATTAACCTGATCCATTAGTATCATTTAATTCATGGACTGTATTCCATTTCGCTGGTGGTCCCTGTCGTGTCTTTTCTAGATGCAGGATCCGTGCCAGAGTCCATATACTTGTCACATCTCTTTGGTCTCTTCAGTCCAGAAAAACAACTCATTCTTTCTTTATCTTTCATGACCTTGAAATTTTTTAAGAGTCCAGGCCAGCTCATTTGTGGAATGTCCTCCGTCTGGGTTTGACTAATGTTTCTTCATGATTTATGATTTAGGCAGAAGTGGGGCCGGATTTTTCTCAGTAATTCACATCAGGAGGCGCTCGGTACCAGTTTGCCCTACAACTTGTGGTGGTCATTTTTGTTTTACTTGCTTTAGATGGAGTCTGCCAGGCTTCTGTCTTTATTAATAAGTAATTAATAACAATTAGTAACTCCTCCCATACCCCCAGAAAAATGTTGAAATCATATAGTATTTTTCTCATCTTTTGCCTGAATCATTTATCACTAAGATAGTTGCTGAGTGATTTTTCTAATACCATCATTTCTTCTACGTTTATTAGTTCTCATCATAGTTTAAGAAAAAGTTTTCTCTTTCCCCCACTTACTACATCAGCACATACTCATGGATTCCTATTTTATTCAGTAGATTACAGCTGTTATTACCTTTTTTTAAGTTTATGTTGGGATAAACTTAAACCTACATAAAAATTTCAGAAATCACACAGGTTTCCTGTATTGCCTTCTCCCAAGTTCTCCTGACGTCAGCGTCTTACGTAGCCACAGCACAGTTACCACGCCAGCAAGTTAACACTGGTACTTGGGTTTCCCATTGGTTTTTCCACTGATGTCCTTTTCTTCTTTCAGGATCCATCATTATTTCATTGCTCAAATTGTCCCTGATTTGGCCACTGGGACCCCTGCAGGCTGGTTTTTCATGCTTTTTTTTTTAAAGATTTTAAAGACAGAGAGAAACACAGTGAGAGAGGGAACACAAGCAGCGGGAGTGAGAGGGAGAAGCAGGCTTCCCTCCGAGCAGGGAGCCCGATGCGGGGCTCGATTCCGGGTCTCCGGAATCATGACCTGAGCTGAAGGCAGTCACTTAACCAACTGAGCCACCCAGGCGCCCCCAGTTTTTCATGCTTTTTGTATGCACTTATCACTTCTGGGGCCCTTGCTTTCTGGCACAGCAAAATTTCCCAGGCTCATCTGGTACTTTCCTACCCCAGCCCTGGAGTCACCTGTTTTTCCAGGCTCTCGTGTTTCTCTGGCAGGGAATGATATTCAGAAACTAAGTTCTGGGCATCAGGTATGTTCATTACTGCTGGGGATGTCATGCTTCTAGGTCCTTGCAGCTGAGAGAGCTAAGGAATACATGTGTATGTATACATTTTTGTATAAACGCATACATCTCTATTTTTATACCAATTTATAGATTAAAACCTGTGAGTGTATGCTGATTCTAATTCTGATCCAACACAACAGGGTTTATTTTTACCTTCCCCTTTCCTCATCTCTGACCACGTTCTGTAGCAGTGAGAAGCTTGGCTCCCCAGATCTTCCATGTATTTACTTATTTGCTCCATTTACCTGTGTGTAATCCATCTCCCTGTCGTGCTCAAGCCAGACCGTGGCTCCGCAACCCCACTGGCCACACTGGAGCCAAATCCTCAACCCAAGGGCAGGAGAGGAAGGGGTGCAAATTAGCTTGAGTACCTTTGAATTAACAAGCTCTATAAGCTCCTGGGGATCTTTGACTGTGTTCCCCATGCTCACCTCCTTGCCAGCTGTCTCACTGCCATCTTCCTTGCTCTGTGTCATTCCGGTTAGAATATAGGGATGCCGACTGCAAATCCACCAGAAGAAACTGCCATGGTCATTCCTCTACTGAGACTGTTCTGCAGTGGTCTTTCTTCCTGGGTCATCTCACTGATCAGCTGGAACCCCAGCATAGTTCGCATGGCCCTCTGATATGTTTATACAGTTCTTGGGCAGAATGTTCACGCTATGGGTGGAGGGGTGGGTGTGAAAGATACCATCTGCACCCGTGATATGTGTTCCTTTAAGGTGGAGAGAAAGTGAATACAGGAGAAAGTGAATACACAAGGGCAATACCATAGATACTGTAGTGCTTCAGTGTAGTAAAATCAAGGCATGATACAGCAGAGAGAGCTGGGCTTTGGAGTCAGACATCTGCAAGTTCCAGGTCCAGCTCCGACGAATTCTGTGACCTAGGGAAAGCTATATTATTTTGCTCAGCCTCAGTTTCACCATTTACAAGATGGAAATAAGAACGCATTCTCTATGGGGCTCTTGGGTGGCTCAGTTGCTGAGCATCTACCTTCAGCTCCGGTCATGATCCCCGGGTCCTGGGATCAAGCCCCGCATCTGGCTCCTACTCGGTGGGAGGCCTACTTCTCCCTCTCCCACTCCCCCTGCTTATGTTCCCTACGGTGTCTCTCTCTCTCTGTCAAATTAATAAATAAAATCTTTAAAAAAAAAAAAGCTTTCTCTTCGAGGCTGTTGTGAGGTTATATTTCTAATGCTCGGGTTGTGGTGTACGGCACGAAGGCAAGAAGGTACCAGTAGTTTGCTGTGGGAATACAGAGGACTGTATGAATCAAACTATACGTCAGACTTCTCCAATTCATGACTTCTGCCTTAGCCACATCCCCTCTCCTCACATACCCGTTTCCACACACCCTATTCTGTGCTCACCTCTGACTCCAGACCTTTATTCCCTCATCTGAGTCGGCAGCGAAATTTTCTCTCTAGTTGCCTTCGTCTGCAACAAATTGTTCATATTGTCTATACTGCCAAATAAGCATTTTTTTTTGCTGTCTTGAAATCTAAATATCATGAGCCTGAGGGTCCTGTGTCCCCAAACAGATCAAAGCTTCTGATGGGCCAGTGCTGTGTCTTAACCCCATACCCAGAAGAACCTTGATCAGGACTTGACCCTTTATAAACTCTTACTTGATTGTAATTGTTTTATGGTGTAAAAAACACCTCCTTATGACTTCAGTCAGCAGCTCAACAAGCCACACACCTTTCTCTAGTGGTCTTACAAGAAGGTCTCAGCAGACCTCAGGCTCGTGTTTGGTGCCTGGAAGAAAGCACAGCCTTTGGGATTTTTTTGTTTGTTTTTTTGTTTTTTGTTTTTTTGTTTTTGTTTTTTTGAACTCATTTATGTCTTATATGTACTGCACCCAGAGCCTTGCACATACAAAGTGCGTAGTTGAAAATCGATCAGATTGTACCATCTATGCTGTGACATGTTGATCACTCGTTTTCCAGTGTCTCAGATGGCACAGAAGCATGCAGACACAAAGAGTAGCGTGGTAAGGGAGGGAAGCTTACTCTGACGGGTTTGTATCTCATCTGCACAGAGAACAGTGTCAGAAATAACCTAGGAGACAGCCTGCAAAGTATGAAAGATCTTCAGAGGTTTTTGTTGTTGTTAAATGGAAATTTCCTTTATGTTCTGTGAGCATGATTAATTTATAATCTGATTGATCGGGTTGACTCTGAAACACAAGACAGGGGAGTAAGTATCCTGACCTCAGCTACTAGGGAGTTGGATGAGTGGTTAAAGTAAAAACACTAAGGAGCTCCGGCCCCTGTTTTTGTTGGCACTAGATATTTGGTTATTTGAACCTCTCCTAAGAAGACTCAGTGGAACCTTTTCCTCTCTGTTGCATGTTCTCTTCCACTGCACCGGCCCCTGCCCCATCTCCACCTGCCCACCCTTCCGTTCCCACTCTTGGGAAACAAAGTGTGGGGGCTGATCAGCTGTGTATGTCTTGGGTTCAGACATAAATGGAAGATAAGCTTCACATATACACGTGAGGGGTAGGCCTGGGGAGAGCAGAAGTGACAAACCTCATCCCTACTCTCAAGGAGCATGTGATAACATTTGAATGAGAGAAGATGCTGTGGTAGAGCAAGCACCTTTCACCTTGTGTACCAGCTCATCGGTGACAGGCGAGAATGCTGTCTCTAGAAAGATTCTGAAATCACACCAAAGATCAATGAAAAAGAGAGCCATTACCAATAGCATTGCCTTCTGCAGACCCAGGATGGGAGAAGGCCGTCATGTTTCTTGAACATTTGACATTCTTACGCTGGATAGTAAAGTGTTAAAAAATAATACTAATGAAGTGTGAATGTGTTGCAGATGACAGAAGTTGAAATTGAGACGCAGGGTTGGCATGAGTAGAAGCTTTCTGGGCCCAGTCTATGGATGAATGGAGAGGTAGAGGGGAGCATCTTGGCCTGAGGAGCCATCCAGGCATCACAGATGAGGGCCCGGAGTCACGAATAGAGATGGGGCAGGGGGCAGTTAAGGTGAGTCCGGCTGGAGTGGAGGGTCCCTGTGCAGGAGCCACGAGAGATTAAATGGCAAGGTGGGCCAGGCAGAGGTGGCAAGGAAAGGGGGTGTTGACCCTGCAGCTTTCCAAGGTTAACTACCGAGATTCTTCCCTGCTCTTTGACCATCACCACAAGGACCTAGCCCAGGCCCTGAAGTTCTTTGAGGGCAGAGTGGCAACATCTGGGTATAATCAACTTTCAGTAGGAAAAGCTCTTGAGTAAAATGTCAATTTTCTCCTATTCCTGCTAATTGATGCTGTGTGTGGTTCTTGTCTTGTTCTTCCTGTTATATAAATACATTTTGAAAGCACAGCTGGATTCCTGTAGTCTGAGACAGTAACCTAAAAAGATGTAAAATGTCAAGGGGTGGGAACTCTTCCCATTCTTCTTACAGCTCAACAGTGCAGGAAACAATGAGTAGAGCCCTACTGGACCCGAGCTGTGATGACTCAGTATGAGGCACACTCGGTGATGTTTGAGAGGGGATTGGGGGGACAGCTGCCACCATCATCACCATCATGACCTGCTGCACGCCTGGGGCTGCCACACCCTCTCTTCTCCCAAGATTTTTTACACCTTCGATTCTGGAAGTTTTAAGGAGAAAAACTACATTAAAGGAGAAGGAAAGCATTAGAATACTTTTTTACCATTTCTTTCTGCTTAGGCGTCCATCCTATGGACACATTTAGGACACATAATATCAAACTATTTGTGGACATCATAACCATTTTGTGTTTTCGGAGACAGGAAGGTAGAGTGGTTACAAACATGAGGTTTGAGCCTGGCCATTTGGTTTTGAATCCCGGCTTCCCTATTCCCTTGCTCTATGACCGTGGACAAGGTCCTTAACTTTTCTGCACCTTGCTTTTTGGAAAATGAGGACAGGAATGCTAAATACTTCATAAGGCTCCTGTGAAGAGTGGGTGAAGGTCAGCGAAAGGACACTTCTAAAGTGCTGACGTGGTACAGGCCTGGTATACATCCTAAGTGTTCAGAAAATGATCACTATTGTTACTTAGGGTTTTCATTTGTGGAGCGAGGAGATGGTACTAATATGGTCATAGGACCAGTGGGGGCATTTAAGTGGTAGCTTCTAGGCTCAGCTGGGCCACTAAATTGTGTGACAAACTTTCTAGACCTTAATTTTTTCATCTCTTAGAGGGTCCACTAATACCTTGTCTCTCCTCATAGAGCCTTGGGGTCAGATGTGATCATGAAATGCCTAGAAAAGACTAGCACACAAGTAAATGCCAAATGTTCTTGCTGCTGTTATTGTAGGAGTGCTGGTGGTAGTTAATGAAGATATGGATGAAAGTGGTCCAGTTTTATGGGTACCTGGGTGTCTGAGGTCTTAAGCGCCTGCCTCCAGCTCAGGTCCTGATCCCAGAGTCCTGGGATCAAGCCCTGCATCGGACGCCCTGCTCGGTGGGAAGCCTGCTTCTGACTGTCTCACTCCGCCTTCTTGTGTTCCCTCTTTAGCTGTGTTTCTGTCAAACAAATAAATAAAATCTTTAAAAAAAAAAAAAGTGATCCAGTTTTAAATGTGAAGAACATTTGGAATGATTTACTCATGGTGGGCAAGCACATTTGCTTTATCTTTCTTAAAATAACATTGCAGGCTTTCTTCCTCCTAGAAACCTTGGCGAGCTGATTGATCGGTTTGTGGCAGATTTCAAAGCTCAGGGGCCACCTAAGCCCAACACCGATGAAGGGGGTGCTGTGCTCCCCAGCTGTGCTGACCTCTTTGTCTACTACAAGAAGTGCATGGTGCAGTGCTCTCAGCTTAGTACTGGGGAGCCAATGATCGCCCTGACCACCATTTTCCAGAAGTACCTCCGAGAATATGCCTGGAAAATCCTCTCTGGCAATCTACCCAAGTGAGTGCTATTCCTCCTGATCTGAGTGGTGAAGTGAGATTCTGAATATGCCTAAATATGGGAATCTAAGAACATCTCCTCTGATACTGTTTACCGAACTGCTAAGAGTCTCAAGGAGGGAAACACTCTTGCTGAGTTCCCAAGGGTCTGAGACTATTTCCTCTCTAATGGGATTCCACAGCTGATCAAGACTGTTAAAGGAAATGCCCACACTGGCTGCCAGCACAAGTCAGATCTTAACCACAGGGGGCTCAAGAGAGGCAGTTCCATTATGTATGTATTTAATTCATATAGGTTCAACAATAGGTTGTTGACAAAAAAAGGTAAGGTGCTGATAGCAATAACTCTTAAATGGCAGTTTTGTTCAAGGAGAGTCATTGAATTTCGTTTTGTTTCATTCTCATTTCGTTCAATGAGTCATCATATCCTGGGGTGATGAACACATGGGAGGCATGGATCCGCTTTCCCCTCGATCTGATTATGTTCCAAAGTCTCTCTTATGGTGTGTGTCTTGTTGAATAGAGTCTCATGTTTAAAGATGTGGTAGAATTTGGGGACAGGGAGCTACATAGCACAGCCCCTAATTAATAGTGGCTTCACTGTATTCTGGGACATTAGACTATTGCTGTGTTGCTTATTAATTGACATTAATGGCTGTTTGACTAGAGTTTATAAAGATTTTTGGTTCTGGGGCATCTGGGTAGTTCAGTTGGTTAAATGTCTGCCTCTTGATCTCAACTCAGGATTTGATCTCAGGGTCATCAGTTCAAGCCCCATACTGGGCTCCCCGTTGGCCTTGGAGCCAAAGATTTTTGATTCTATAGCAATTTCGATTATGGCAGAGTATGAATTAAAGTAATGCTTTGGGGGGGCGCCTGGGTGGCTTAGTCATTAAGCGTCTGCCTTCAGCCCAGGTCATGATCCCAGAGTCCTGGGATCGAGCCCCGCATCGGGCTCCCTGCTCCATGGGAAGCCTGCTTCTCCCTCTCTCACTCCCCCTGCTTATGTTCCCTCTCTAGTTATGTTTCTGTCTGTCAAATAAATAAAATCTTTAGATAGGGCGCCTGAGTGGGTTAAGCCTCTGCCTTTGGCTCAGGTCATGATCTCAGGGTCCTGGGATCGAGGCCCACATTGGGCTCCCTGCTTGGCAGGGAGCCTGCTTCCTCTGCTCTCTCTGCCTGCTTCTCTGCCTAGTTGTGATCTCTGTCAAATAAATAAATAAAATCTTTATTAAAAAAAACCTTTAAATAAATAAATAAAGTAATGCTTTAGGATTTAGTGTTTATAAATCATTCCCATGGCTAAATTCAGTAATTTTTTTTTTTAAGATTTTATTTATTTGACAGAGAGATCACAAGTAGGCAGAGAGGCAGGCAGAGTGAGAGGAAGAAGCAGGCTCCCTGCTGAGCAAAGAACCCGATGCAGGCCTTGATCCCAGGACCCTGAGATCATGACCTGAGCTGAAGGCAAAGGCTTTAACCCTCTGAGCCACCCAGGCACCCTAAATTCAGTAATTCTGCAAGTAGTTGCTGTTACTTTCACTAAAGTGTGTCATATATGAGAGTTTTACATCATTTGGAGGAAAGAAAAGAAAATCCCTATGCTCTAAGCAGAGATTTGAAGTAACAGATATATTTCACCAATGAGAATTTCTTTGACTATGATAAAGACATTAAAAAACCGTTTTTAATTGCTTTTATTCTGATCGTCAAAATAATGCAAGTTTATTATCGTTTAGAAAACACAGAAAAGCAGAAAGACAAAAATAAAAGTCAACTGTAATCTTGGCACCCAGAGAAAACAAATTTAACCTTTTGGTATATGTTTTCCTGTTCTTTATTTATATATATAATGTGTGCAGTTTTGTGCTTTTGTTTATTTAACGGTATTGGGACTATTCTGCTTGTAGTTTAGACCCTGCTGCTTTTGCTTAACATCATCCTGCAAGCATTTTCCCCATGTGTCACAGCAGGAAACAAATGATGTACTGAGCTAGGGTATTGTTACCAAAGCAACTATTTACAGAAATGGGGTCAAAGTGAAAGGAACCAACAGAGAATTCTGAAGCATCCAGATACTAGGCGATAATTGTTACTACTTTAAAACTCACTTGAGAGCTGGGGCTGTGGATGAAGGATTGCCACACAGAAAATGGAGGGCCACAGTCCCTGCCAGCACCACATGGAAGCAGAAGGAGAGGGAGGCCTTGTTAGGACTCAGACTTCTCTCTCCCCTTCTTCTCGAACTTCTTGTCGCATCTCCTATTGACTTGACTGAACCCAACAGGAGGCCAGAGGGCCAGGGAGCCAGGGTGATAAGTCTGTAGAGTTCAGTCTCCTGAGCCATAGAGAAGAGAAGAGTAATGAGTGGGTCTGGGAGGCCAAAAGAGAATATTCAGCACTCATCACAGTACACTGTCCTCAAAACACTTTTCATGATGCCATGATAATCCAACATGCAGGAGAACCTCACTGAGCTTCTGAAGTTCTTATTGATCATTCTCTTAATTGGTCATTTAGGTTGGGTTCACTTCTTTAGTACTAACACTCAGAAAAGCATTCCTTGAACAGGAGTAGAACTACTGGGTCATATAATGTGTCATGTTTTTTAAGCTCCTGAAATACACCTCCAGGAAGTTTGTACAACTTAATGCTTCTGCCCTACCCATAGTTTAAGTGAGTGTCAGCATCCTCACTCCCTTGTAAGTGCTGGAAATGAATATATTTTCAAATCTGTGACTAGCAGTAAGACTGGGCACTTATAGGGGTTTTTTTTAATATTTTTGTTTTTAAGGTAAACATTATTGAATTCTTTCTTCTTTAAAAAAAGTTAGGTTCTTGGGCACCTGGGTGGCTCAGTGGGTTAAGCCTTTGTTTTCAGCTCAGGTCATGATCTCAGGGTCCTGGGATCGAGGCCCAAATCGGGCTCTCTACTCAACAGGGAGTCTGCCTCCTCCTCTTTCTCTGTCTGCCTCTCTGCCTACTTGTGATCTTTCTCTGTCAAATAAATAAAAAAAATATTTTTAAAAAATTAGATTCTCACAATTGAAAGAGCAAGAGGTTTTATAAGTTTTTACATTTTGTGAACGTGATTAGATCAGTAGGAAGGGGATGAGGCAGTCGGAACTCTGGGCAGGGACCATGTCTTGACATTCAGTTTGGTACCCCACCACAAGCACAATGTACAAATTCCTGTGCAGAATCTTCTTACCTGCAACAGTGGTGGAACAAGATTTTATGCTTCAGATGATCCTGAAGGAGCTCTCCAGATCAGGAGATGCCAAGCTAAGCAGAGAGGCCACTCGGCAGCTTTCTCTGCGAATGTTCAAGTCATCATAGTTAGTATGACCGGTCACCGACTCACTGTTGGAATTGTTTCTTCTTACTCCTGATGGTCAGAGAACTTAAACAGATGATAGTCAAGGTAAGGTCAGTAGGAAAAGGCTCATTGTATGTGGGTTTGTTTGGGCCCCATCCAGCCTTTCCTTCCCCCTTGTCTTTGTCTTAAGATGGGCAATTACCAGTTCAGGAAGCAAATGAGAAGCCCCAGCCTAACCACTTCCTGTTCCTCTTCCTCAGAACCACAAGCAGCAGCGGAGGGCTGACCATCAGCAGCCTCCTCAAGGAGAAGGAAGGCTCGGAAGTAGCCAAGTTCACTCTCGAGGAGCTCTGCCTCATTTGTAGCATCCTGAGCACAGCGGAGTACTGTCTGGCCACCACCCAGCAGGTGAGCTGCCCACTGCCTCCTTTTCCGGAACCCTCTGGGCCTGCTGACTGAGTAGGTAAAAGTGTGGGCGCTCACAGGCCATGTACACCCTAGGGCACAGAGGAAAAACTTACCATCCAGCTAACACACGGTCCAGGCAGCCATCTTACAGAAGAGCCTTGTTAAAAGGAGACTAGGCAAGAAAGTGTGACTGATCTCCTCCCCAGGCTAGTTTCAGCTACTTGGAGAACATGCCCTCTTGAAAGTAGGTCAGTAGCACTATCTCCCATATGAGAAAAACAGTGACAGACTTAGGGATGCTAGCACACAGCCTCTGGTGGTGATGAGTCACAGCCAGTGACTCCTTTCTCAGAAGTGTTACGAGGCTAAGCAAAATCCTTTGGGTTTTTATGTGTCTCCTGTAATGTACACAGCATGCTCAGTCTGCCTAAACAAACAACCATTGTTTGGATGCTGACGTTCAGGAACTGTGAAGCAGGAAAGGGTGATGCCGCTCCTGGAGCTCCCCATTAGCAAAAGGAAGACCCAAAAGAATTTTCCATTTAGCCTCCAACTATGTGGGATTAGGAGTTCCTTTTCACATTTGGGCTGGAATTCACCTAAGGCCAAGAGAAGGAAAAGAATTGGAGAAGGTTGTGCTCTTCCCCTCTCTTTGGGTTTATTATTTACACATGTCTGGATCACGGGAAGGTAGTCATAAATTATGGTTCAGACAGTACAGTTCAGAGTGCCTGTGAGCCAGAGCATGAATACAAGAGGCCAAAATAAGTGTTCCCCAAAAAACTTCACAGTCGAGGTTAAGCCAGAGGCAACAGCTTGCTCTATGTGGGGACATGGTCACACTGAGTCACTCAGGGAATGATCTGTAAAGGTTTGGCCTTGGAGCCAGAGACAGTGATCCCTTTAGCCCCAAGAACTCCCAGGGCAGGACAGCAATAGCTGTGAGGACCTCCAAGGCAGAGGTCCCAGAGTTCAGTGTTGAAGAAACACTATCTATTTAACTGTTTTGTGTGTGTGCAGAAAACAAAGACACACGCACACACACACATAATATTTTAAAAATAAAACTAAAAATAAATTAAGTAATTTTTAAAAATTAAAAATAAAAGTAAAATAACCATGGAACCAAAGGGGAAAAAAACATAAAAATAATGACTCTTAATCCCATCACCGTCACATAATCATATTAGCAATTTGGAGTATTTCTTTCAATCCTTTTTCATGAACATAGTTTTGTATGCTGTAATCTTAACGTAAGGGGCACCTGGGTGGCTCAGTCGTTAGGCGTCTGCCTTCGGCTCAGATCATGATCTCGGGATCCTGGGATCGAGCCTCATGTCAGGCTCCCTCCTCTGTGGGAAGCCTGTTTCTCCCTCTCCCACTCCACTTGCTTGCGTTCTCTCTCTCTCTCTTTCTCTCTCTCTCTGTCAAATAAATAAATAAAATCTTAAAAAAAAAACTTAAAACTCAGTCTCGTAGCCCTTTGTTGTTTGTATTAACATCACAGCACTAGCATTTTTCCTGTTGTTATAATATCATTATTATCAGCATTATTAATAGTTACATAATATTTCATTAAGGGATAATACCATAAATTATTTCACAGTATCCCTCATCATTTCTGCTGTTTCAAGATTTTGCTCCCAAAGTAATCCTGCCAAGAACATCTAATGTTTTGCATCATTTTTCTAGAATAGATTCTTAAATGTTCTAGAAGTACTGGTAGATCAAAGACCATTTTGGGGCGCCTGGGTGGCTCAGTTGGTTAAGTGGCTGCCTTCGTCTCAGGTCATGATCCCGGAGACCCAGGATTGAGTCCCACATCAGGCTCCCTGCTCGGCAGGAAGCCTGCTTCTCCCTCTCTCACTCCCCCTGCTTGTGTTCCCTCTCTGACTGTGTTTCTCTCTGTCAAATAAATAAAACCTTAAAAAAAAAAAAAAAAGACCATTTTGATGATTCATGATCGATGTAGCCAACTTTTTTGGTACTTAGTGAAGATTTTTTTTTAAGATTTTATTTATTTGTCAGAGACAGAGAGAGCACAAGTAGGGGGAACAGCAGGCAGAGAGAGAGAAGCAGACTCCTTGCTGAGCAAGGAGCCAGGGCCCTGGGATCAGGACCTGAGCAGAAGGCAGATGCTTAACTGACTGAGCCACCCAGGTGTCCCTAGTGAAGATTGTTTATACTGATTATAAAAGTCAGTACATTCTTAGCACCTATATTGTGATCTATAAACACTATTTTCCACTAAAAGAAACCAGAGCTTCCTGAAGAATTGAGTAATTCCAGGTCTGGGAGAGGAAATGTACAAGGTGAGCCTGGAGCATCATGTCATGTAAAAAGCAAGAAAAATATCAAAGATGGTGATAGTCATTTCCGAAGGATTCAGGAGCCCTAATGGGCTTATTGTACAAAAGGATGTGTCCAAGTCCTAACTCCCAGAACCTGTAAATGTGACCCTATTTGGAAATAAGGTCTCTGAAGCTGTAATTAAGTTAGAATCTCAAGAGAAAATTATCTTGCATTTAGGGTGAACCCTAAATCCAATGACTGGAATCCTTAGAAAGGAAAGAGAAATCTAACAGACACAGGGAAGAAGCCCACGTGAAGATAGAGGCAAAGATCAGAGTGATGTGTCTATAAGCCAAGGAACACCAAGAATTGCCAGCAACCAGAAGATAGAAGAGGTGTGGAATAGTTTCTCCCTCAGAACTTCCAGAAGGAACCAACCCTGCCAACACCTTGATTTTGGACTTCTGGCCTCTGGAACTATGAGAGAGTAAATTTCTCTTTTGAGCTACCACGTTCATAGTAATTTGTTAGAGTAGCCTAAGAAACTAATACAGGAGCCAAGCTGAATAAGCTCTGCTGGTCATAGGTGGGGTATATAAACATCAATGAGAAGTTAACTACAGTGTATTGAAACCATCAGCTATGTTTAAATCCATGTGGTTGTGATGATTTCTCTTTTTTTAGTGCACTCATTGTCTGCAAAGAGTCTAAAGAACTACTGATATGAATTGAATACTGATAAATAAAGGAGAGTTCTTATCCTTTCTTTCCTATTGAACTTATACCTCAGGATACTGACATCACTGACAATGGGGAATTTCACTTTTTTTTAAGATTGTATTTATTTGAGAGAGACAGGGAGAGAGAGCACAAGCAGGGCAAGGGAGAAGGACAATCAAACACTTAAGTGACTAGCCACCCAGGAAATAGCTCTTTGTAGCAGTATTTTACCTGATAATTCGAATATCATTCTTTCACACCTCCTGATGAAATAGTGGATCTGGGCATTGATCATCAATGGCTGCTGACATTACAAAAAGGAGACAACAGGGCGCTTGGGTGGCTCAGTTGATTAAACGTTTGCCTTCAGCTCAGGACATGATCCCAGAGTCCTGGGATCGAGCCCGGCATCAGGTGGGGAAGCCTGCTTCTCCCTCTCTCACTCCCTGTGTTTGTGTTCTCTTTCTAGCTGTGTTTCTGTCAAATAAAAATAAAATTGTTAAAAAAAAAAAAACCACACAAAAAAGAGACAACAGGCATCATATATCTCCCGATAGAAATACATAGCACCGGGATGCCTGGTCAGTTGAGCCTCTCTGCCTTTAGCTCAGGTCATGATCCCATAGCCCTGGGATCAAGTCCTTCATCAGCTTCTTGCTCAGCGGGGAACCTGCTTCTCCCTCTGCCTGCAGTTCCCCGGGGTTGTACTCGCTCACTCTCTCTGACAAATAAAGTCTTAAAACACACACACACACACACACACACACACACACACACACACACAACACCATCATGAAGTAGTTTTCTAAAAAAGAGAAAAACCTGAAATTGATTAAGCATCTACGTCAAGCCACAATTTACCGAAAATACAAGGAACAGAGAAGCATGTTAGTACCTTGTGGATATAATCAACAAACTCCAAACTATGGGAAATTCTACAGAGCAAACCATCCTTAGAAAGAATTGCAGGAAGAGGGCAAAAAGAAATTGCAAGAAGAGACAAGAATCCAAGCAGTGAAGAATTAAAAAATAGAAACTTTAAAAACAATGCCAATAATGTATCAATATCGGCTCAATTGTGTAACACTTTTACACTTGTTGCATTCATCCAAGAGCTCTTCAGGAAGCACTTATATGGTAAGGACCAGGCACTGTGCTTGGTGTTAATTGACAGTAGTGAACAAAGTAGATAGGTTGTTACTGTCAGGGAACTTAGAACTAAAAGAGGAGCCGAGATAGTAAGCCAAGATGTAACTTCAGTTTTGTTGCAAGTGCTAGTTAGGGAGTTGCCTACTGAAGTAGCTGGTCAAGGGGGAGGTCTCTGAGGAGAGGTGATAGTGGGCCCAGGAGAATGCCAGGTGAGGAGTGTGGAAGAGTTGCAAGGTGGGGGTCGCAAAGCAAGAGAGCTAGTTAGGAGAGCTGAGCAAGGAGTGTTTCAGGGAGGTGAGGTAGGAAGTGTGAAGTATGAAGGCCCTGAAGGAGGTGTGTGTTGTATGTTCCAGAGCCTTAAGTTATAGCAGTAAGTGAAGCCAAGCAGGCAAGGGGGAAGGAAGATGTGAGTCAGAGAGCCAGACAGGACCCAAACCATAGTTAGAAAGTTTGGATTTTATTTTCAGTGTAACAGGAAAAGGCCACTAAAGAGTTGAAGCATTGAAAGCCTTCACTGTAATTTGCTTAATCGGTCCCTTACAAGATGTGGACTGTTTCCAGTTTTGTCACTAACATAAACAAGACCAGAATGTAAGCTTTATGAAAAGAAGTCTTCTCTGTTTTGTTCACTGAGTAACTCATATATACTCTGTTACAGAGCCTGGCACAAAACAGACTTTCTGAAAAGTGCGGTTGAATTAATGAATGCTACAAAGAACACTTGGGAGATCTTTGTATATCATTCTCTTTATCATTGAAGTCTATTTCTAGATGTGCAATTGCTGTTTTAAAGAGTGTGTATATTTAAATTTCTGCTTTTTAAATAAATTACTTTCTGAGAGGTTACACTAATTTACACACCCCTGAGTGTATTTTTTTTTCCTTAGGGGCGACTGGGTGGCTCAGTCACTGGGCGTCTGCCTTCAGCTCCGGTCATGATCCTGGAGTCCCGGGATTGAGCCCCTCGTGGGGCTCCCTGTTCCACGGGAAGCCCCCCTCTCTCTCTCTCACTCCCCATGCTTGTGTTCCCTCTCTGGCTGTGTTTCTCTCTGTCAAATAAGTTAAAAATCTTTAAAAAATAATAAAGATTTTATTTATTTGAGAGAGAAAGAGTGAGACAGAGAGTATGAAAGGGGAGAAGGTCAGAGGGAGAAGCAGACTCCCTGTGGAGCTGAGATCCTGATGCGGGACTTGATCCCAGGACTCCAGGATCATGACCTGAGCCAAAGGCCGTCGTCCAACCAACTGAGCCAGCCAGCCGCACCCCCCACAAGAGCATTTTTAAATTTAAGATAAAATAGTCATTATTTTTAAGAGTTTTTGTAATCAATAGCTTTGGGAGTGCTGGGTGAGTCAATTCCTGGGATGCTTTGAGATGTTTACAATTCCTAGCCAGTTGTCTTTTTCTTTGAGGCGGCTAGGAGCATGGCCAGTGTTCATTGTCTCTTTGGCCATAGGCTGACAAAGACAGTGTTTCTTTTGTTTACCTTGGTATCCCCAACACCTTAGCGTAGCGGGTGGCCTATTGTAACACTCAGTGAATACCAACTGGTTTTTACTAACCACTCACCACCAGAGGCTTCCAGTGCTGGTGAGCCAGCCTGCAGTTCTGGAGCAGGAAGGATCCTGAAAACTGGGGTCTTTTTTAAAAATTAATGAAATGAATCGTCATTGTCTTATATGAGACAAGTACAGCCCAGTACTAAGGTCCCGGGTTCTGGAGGAAGTTTGACTTCTGGCCCTACTATCACACCTCCATTCTCTCTTGTGTAAAATGAAGATAATAATAGAATCTTCCCCATGAGGTTGTGAGAAGGATGTGAGTTAGGACATGAAAAGTGCCCAGAATTGTACCTGAGTCATCAAACGTAGTAAATGTTACATGCATGTTCTTATGATGTACTCCTTTGGATCATTGTTAAGCATGTTTTTCTCTCTTCATTTTGAATAGCTAGAAGAAAAACTCAAGGAAAAAGTTGATGTAACTCTGACTGAACGAATCAATCTGACTGGAGAAATGGATACGTTCAGCACGTAGGTACCTTACACATATTTGCTTAAGGCCTGCTCTTTATCCCTCACAAAGCAGCATGTCTCAGGCTGTCGGCTTCAGGCCACCACAGAACCTAAGAGGTTTCCAGGGCCCCCTGTTGAGTGAGGATTATTCTCCAGCAGCCACTAAGAAGAAGCATCAGAAGCTAGTGCGGCTGCCTCCCATTTGGCCTGCTCAGATGCAGGCATTTTTAGCTTATGGGATCTTTATTGTTGCCCTGTCTAGAATAACCAAAGAGAAGAAATCCTTCCTTGACCATCCCTGTAGGAAGGTCAAGTCCAAGGCCTCCTATCTGCCCCTCACCCCAAATCCACAGAGGGCCAGCCCCACCTTCAGTGTCTTAGAACATGAAATATAAGCAGCTTGATTTTAGCCAGGTGCAGGGGGGAGGGAGATGGTTGGGGTGGAGGGTGTCTGTCCAAGAAGTTCGAACTGTAAAGCCTTCTCAAAATGGTTCTTTTGCTAGTGTTGCCATGCAGTAATTTTGTTATGCTCAGTAAATGAGATTAGGGTAGGCCAACTGAGGAAAAAACAAGATTCTCTTAGGTCATTTTCTCTCTCCTTTTCTGAGCTTTTTTTTTCTTCCAAGTTGTGATTTAAACATTTTAAGCAAAACAGGTACTTTTGGAGTAAGAAGTAAAGGAGGGATTCTGGGTGGAGTGATTAGGGAGACTAACCATGGAAGTTTGTGACCTCAGTGGGGATACACTCAAATAAGACCAGGACATGCAGCAAGAATGAAGCGCCAAAATGTTCCTCTTTGTCATCCATTCCCTTTTGAAAGCAAACTCGAGTTTTTCAGATGAAATGATAAATCTGATTTTGATACGGATACCTAAAAGATTTGGCAGGGGCTGTGTTAGTCATTCAAAAAGTTATTTCTTTAAAGTGATGACCACCGGGGTGCCTGGGTGGCTCAATTGTTAAGCATCTGCCTTTGGCTCAGGTCATGATCCCAGGGTTCTGGGATCAAGTCCCACATCCGGCTCAGAGAGCCTCCTTCTCCCTCTCCCACTCCCCCTGCTTGTGTTCCCTCTCTTGCTGCTGTCTCTCTATCAAATAAATAAAATCTTAAAAAAATAAAGTGATGACCACTGTAATTTGTTTGATTTGCAGTGTCATCTCTAGCAGCATCCAGTTGTTGGTTCAAGATCTGGATGCTGCCTGCGATCCTGCCCTGACTGCCATGAGCAAGGTGAGGTTTGGGGAGTGCTGCTTCTAAGACCTCCAAGAGTGACCCTAGGTGCTTGCTATCAACCCTGGCCTGTGGCGTCTTCAGGTTCTTTGCTGCCTCAAGTGTCAGCTGGGAGGAGACTGGAAGGCCTCCAGGAGATGAGTTTATCTTGGGCCTTAGGTCAATTGCTTGTTCTCTGAGAATGAGACTGGGAGCGGGTGTGTGGTAAGTCTCCAGAAGATGTCTTTGTTCAGCATATGATGCATGCAAAACCTTAATGGGGTCTCACCCGAATGGGTGTTTTTTGTTGGTGCTTACAGCAGTAACTTCTGACTCTGAGCTCCAGTATAAGCACAATATTATCTGATCACATTGTGGACCTTGGTGTCCTTCGGTCATGGTGGCCTGTCATCAGCCTCTGTCCCTCCTAGAGCACACGCTGCCACGTGTTACTATTTGGCTTTTGTACGCCCTTTTCTTCCTAAAAGAATGCAAATTCTTGAATTGCATGGACCATACAGGCCATGGAAGACTCTCTTGTTTATTGATTAAGTTGGAAATGAGCAGTTCTTTCTTGATTTTTTAATCCAAATAACATGAAACTGTCCACTCTAGAATTTCTAGAGCAAGAGTCAGCAAAGTATATCCTGGAGCCCAAGTCTTACCCATTGTTTTTGTAAATAAGGTCTTACTGGAACGGTGGATGCTTTTGTGTTACAATGGCAGACACAGTTAATGAGTCAGTCATGAGACCATATGGCTCAAAAAGCCTAAAATATTGACTGCTTGGCCCTTTACAGAAAAAGTTTGCCAATGCCTATTTGCAAGTTACCAGACTCTTCTGGCATTCTTACAGACTCTGGAGAAAGAACTCTTTCTGGAATCCACTGGCCAGTAGCAGAGTACAGTGGAAAAAACACTGGCTTTGGAGTCAGATAGACCAAACTCTCCTCGTTCTTCCTTTGTGGGTGTGGAGCAAATAACTTAACCTCTGTGGGCCCAAATAAACTCTTCGGTACGTGAAATATGGCTCTCTGCCTCCCAGTGTTGTGAGCACGGAGCACGAAGAGAGTGACTGGCCTGGTGCCAATCAGTGTTGGGGCTCTTTTCCTCTTGTCAGGAGGGGTGGCGGTGTCACAGGGTTGTGTAAGCACACATTTG
This sequence comes from Spilogale gracilis, assembly GCA_004023965.1. Classification (NCBI taxonomy): domain Eukaryota; kingdom Metazoa; phylum Chordata; class Mammalia; order Carnivora; family Mephitidae; genus Spilogale; species Spilogale gracilis. The sequence continues at coordinate 48,942 of PITA01003981.1, forward strand.
GTCTGAATTTAGTTTTGTAGTAGATTGTAAATATTTAACAAAAATAGGACGAAAACCAAAACTTAAGCTGCAGGGTTTTAGAAAGCTAAGTGGGGAGTCCTGAATAGCTGATGTCACAGTTTCTTTTTTCTTTTTTTTTTTTTTAAGATTTTATTTATTTGACAGAGAGAAACAGAGCCAGAGAGGGAACACAAGCAGGGGGAGTGAGAGAGGGAGAAGCAGGCTTCCCGCCGAGCAGGGAGCCCGACGTGGGACTCGATCCCGGGTCTCCGGGATCATGACCTGAGCTGAAGGCAGTCACTTAACCAACTGAGCCACCCAGGCGCCCCGATGGCACAGTTTCTATTCAAAAGGCTGATCCTTCCACCAATGGGACGTGGATGTGTATTTCCAGGATCTCAGTGTTTATGAGTAGCACATGAGCAGGCAAATTGAGGCTAACTCATTTTCTTAAAGAACACGGCTCTGAAGATTCATTCTTTGGGCTCTGATTATGCCCTAGCTGCTGGTGAACATGCACTGTGTCCTGCATGTGATCTGTTCCAGCTGCCATCTCTCCTGAGCTGCCACACATTTTAGATTGGAATGCAGCTGGTAAGAGAATTTTACATTTACCAAAGGAAGAGTGGAATTTTTTTTCACCAGTAAAATAACAGTTGCAGGGAAGTTTAACACTCCAGGTGTTGCTTATGTGAACTGTCAGTTCATTAGTAGATTTCCCTCACACTGCTCCCCTCGCACCCATTTCTCCCGCAGACCCACACCAGCAAATATTAACAGAGACCATACCTCCAGAATTTCTTGTTTATATCATAGGAAAACCACAGACTGGGGAACACAGCAGCTGGGACACTATTACTCTTTGTCTGAGTCTTCTGGAGTTCTAGTGAAATGAAATCCATGTGATGAAAATGACCAGATATAAACAAGCCAAGTGGTCACAGATTGATTCAACATACACTCTGGTATTTGTGTCTGCATCCTGTTTTGTGTGGTTTCTTCTAGGATTTTTTAGAACTTCTGTTTTGCGATAATGCTTGTTTTTGTCTCCGATTCCATCATTTTTGCCGCTAGTTGGACAGTTCAGTTTAGACTCTACCCAGCACAGTGCTGGGAGCTGCAAAGCGGGGAAGACATGGACCTCACCCCAAGGTGCTTAGATTCCAGAAAGTGTGGGGTAAGAGAAGTGTGAGATGAGAGGAGTGCTCAAATAACAGCCGTACAAGGTATGAGGAGATCACTACCATAAGAAAAGTACCAAATATGCCCTCTTTTAAAAGAAGAAGAGGAGAGAGTTCATCTCTCTCTTCATGTCAAGTGGGGAAGTGAAGAAAGTCTTCTTAAGGAAGTGGCTTTTTTTTTTTTTAAGACTTTGTTTATTTGTCAGAGCATGAACAGCAGAAGGAGAGGGACAAGGAGACTCCCCGTATAACAAGGAGCCTGATGCAGGACTCAATCCCAGGACCCTGGGATCATGACCTGAGCTAAAGGCAGAAGCTTAACTGACTGAGCCACCCAGGCATCCCCTTTACCCATTTTTAAATTGGGTTGTCTTTTTGTTGAGTTGTAAAAGTTCTTTTATAGTGTATATACTACTAGACCCCTTATCAGATTTATGATTTGCAAATATGTTCTGGTACACATAGAGTATGTTTGTAGGAAATGAAAGGATCATAGACTGAAATGTTTAGGTGCACACAACAGCTGTTGAAGATACGGTACTCGTTGATAGTAATCAATAACAGGGCTCCTTTCTTTGGTTGTCTTTTCACTTTCTTGATTGTGTCCTTTGAAACACTAAAGTTTCTAGTTTTGTTAAAGTCCAATTTTTATATTTTTTCTTTTGGTGCCTGTACTTTTGGTGTCCTAAGACACCATTGCCTGATCCAGAATTATACTTACACCTGTATTTTCTTCTGAACTTTTTATAGTTTTAGCTCTTACATTTGGGCCTTTAATCTATTTTTGAGTTCATTTTTGTATATGACGTGAGGTAAGGATTCAACTTCATTCCTCTGCATGTAGATATACAGCCATCCCAGTACTGTTTGTTAAAAAGACTGTTCTTTTCATTGGATCAGTTGACCATAGTTACACAGGTTTGTTTCTAGACTTTGATTCCATTGATCTATATGTCTGAGTCTTTATGCCAGTACCACACTATTTTGATATTGTACTTTTGTGGCAAGCTTTAAAATCAGAAATAATGAATCCTCCCAAGTTTATTCTTTTTCAGGATTGTTTTGGCTATTTTGATCTCTTGTAGGGGTTCCTGGGTGGCTCAGTCAGTTAAGCATCCAACTCTTGATTTCAGGGCTGTGAGAGTGATGCCCATGTTGGGCTCCACACTGGACATGGAGCCTGCTTAAGAGTCTCTCCCTCTCCCACCTCTCCCCGCCCCACCCCTCTCAAATAATAATAATAATAAATTGATCTCTTGCAGTATCACTACTATTTTTGTCTCACCCACAGTGCCCTTCTCCCTAAAGACACAATAGTACTTAGACTGCCTCTCTACTTTGTTATACAACTCTTTTTATATCTGTCTACCCTGTTATGCTTTGAACAACTTGAGGGCCGTGTCTATTCATTTTTGGATCTCCGAGGCATAGCTTAACAGTAGTATTCCCTGAATGACTTTGAAGGCAAAGAGGGGAGGAAGAAGAAAGAATTAAGTTTGTAGACACCATTTTGACCAAAGAATGGTGACAGAGTGAGACATAGATAACCCTAGGGTGGAGCTGGTACACATAGAGTATGTTTGTAGGAAATGAAAGGATCATAGACTGAAATGTTTAGGTGCGCACAACAGCTGTTGAAGATACGGTACTCGTTGATAGTAATCAATAACAGGGCTCCTTTTTTTTTTTTTAAGATTTTATTTATTTGTCAGAGAGAGCACAAGCAGGGGGAGCAGCAGGCAGATGGAGAAGCAGGCTCCCAACCCCCGAGCAAGGAGTGCGATGTGGGACTCGATCCCGGGACCCTGAGATCATGACCTGAGCTGAAGGCAGACACTTCACCAACTGAGCCACCTGAGCGTCCCAATAACAGAGCTTCTTACTTTAACAAGTAGTACCCTGGAGCTGATTGAAGGAAGGTCAGAAATAGCAATGCCCACATCTAGCTGTTAACTCCCCAATTGTAGACAAGAATCCTGGTGCTGGAAAAGGAGAGGAAGACACAGGGTAGCACAGTTTGGTAGAAAATAAACGGGAACAGCCTTAACAGGCCAGGCCCATATGGAGGAAGTCAAATATGATAAAGAGTTTAATGGTGTCAGGGCGCCTGGGTGGCTCAGTTGTTAAGCGGCTGCCTTTGGCTCAGGTCATGATTCCTGAGTCCTGGGATCAAGCCCCACATCAGGCTTCCTGCTCGGCGGGAAGCCTGCTTCGCCCTCTCTCACTCCCCCTGCTCATATTCCCTCTCCAGCTGTGTTTCTCTCTGTCAAATAAATAAATAAAATCTTTAAAAAAAAAAAGATTATGGTAATGTCATGGGTAAGTTATGTCAGAATTACCTTTCAGACCACTTTCCCCTCCCATATTGGTTTATTTTCTTAGATAAGCTCTATGAGATGATAGTAAGTTATTATTTATGGAGCATTTACCAGGAATCAGCACCCAAATGCAGTATCTCATTCAATTCTGACAATGAATTTATAAGATACCTGTATTATTTCCTTCTTCCTTTCCCAGATAAGGGAGCTTACTCAGAGAAGTCCAGTGCCTTGTCCCAAATCTCTTAGCATCTGGGAGAGCCAGGATTCAAATTCAGGTCTCTCTGTGCAGGTGTACGCCATGCCTACAGAGTAAGAGTTAGTCCTTTTGCCAAACATGGAAACTGAGCCATGTAGCCTTAGGACAGTGAAGCCAGAAATGAAACCAAGTCTCGTGATTCTTGAAAAGGCAATTGCTTGGAATGCTTTAGTGGAAATACAAAATTCTGTGTTTTAAATGTAAATTCTATAAATCCTTAGCAATTAGCTGTTGTAATTAGGCTTTTTAAGTAGGATTTTTACAAAATTCTGTGGCTTCCTTAGAAAGAAGCCATTGGTCCCATGTGTGGTCCCATAGTGAGGTCCCTCCTCACTATATCCTTTTCCTAGGGCTTCTCACATCACTAGGTTAAAAGAATCTCTCTGTCCAAAGATCAAACACACTTCACCTTTTGCCCATTAATGGTAGTTTTAGGGGGAAAAAAACCAGAAAGAAGAATCTGAACAAATTAAATTTCCTTACAGTTTGGCATGTAATTTCTATTAGGTTTCAAGATTGTGAACATGTACTAATTTAGGAGGCTGCATTACTATCCCCCAAAGACATTTTGAAATAGCTAGAACAGTCCTCAAATCTGTTCTCATTTTCCTCAGTCATTAAAATGTAGATCTATTTCAGGAGGCCCACAGAACTCCATGGTTAAGAAATCCTCACGGGGCTCCAGGGTGACTCAGTCCATTAAAAGTCTGCCTTCGGCTCAGGTCATGATCCCAGGATCCTGGGATCGAGCCCTGCGTCAGGCTCCCTGCTCGGTGGGGAGCCTGCTTCTCCGTCTCCCCCCTGCTTGTGCTCTCTCTCACTATCTCTCTCTCAAAGAAATAAATAACATCTTAAAAAAAAAAATCCTCAAGTTCACTTTTCCACTTACAGTCAAAGCACACTTTCTTTTTTTCTGGAAGAGATTTCTTTTTCATTATGACCAAAGCAAACCACCTTCATTATAAAAAATACAAATTTTTTTTAAAATAGAAAATTTAAATCCCTCATATTCCAATTAATAGATTTATCTCAGTCTTTTTATGCATATATTTTAAAAATATAAGTTTATACTTTACTGTTTTATAATCTTTTTTCCCATTTAGCAGGTTTTAATCATTTAATTCAAAGCTATAGTAATCATAGTGATTGCATTAGTATTCCATAGTACAGAGTATTTGTTGTTAAAATAATAACAATAGGTTAACATTTACCATGGAATTAGTACCTGTCAGGCACTATGTTAAGAGTACTCCATGTGTCATCTTCTCAGTCACTGTATGGATTATAGACACTGTCATCCCTGTTTTATAGCCAAGAAAACCAAGGGAAGTCAGGTCACTTAACCATGTGACACACTTAGCAGGTTGGGCAGACAGTATTAGAACTCTGGACTGCAGACTCCAGATTTCCTCATTTTCAGTATTCTCATGTACTCCTTCCCTTAAATTGTAGGTATTCAACTCATTTTTTATAATTATTTCCAATTATTTACATTTAAAAACAGTCTGGCAGATTACCTGGCTCAGTCAGCCTTCGGCCCAGGTCATGATTCCGGCATCCTGGGATGGAGTCCTGCATCTGGCTCCCTGCTTGGCAGGAGCCTGCTTCTCCCTTTCTCTCTGCCCCTCCTCCTGCTTATGCTTTGTTGCTTTGTCTTTCAAATAAGTAAAATCTTGGGATTGGGTAAGAGGGTGATGGGTGTTGAGGAGGGGATGTTAGTTATGCTGAGCCCTGGGTGTTATACTTAACTAATGAATCACTGAACACTACATCAAAAACTAATTATGTACTATATAGCAGCTAGCTGAATATAATTTAAAAAAATAAATAAGCTATATGGTAAGAACATCAAAAAATAAGTAAAATCTTTAAAAAAAAACAGTCTGGCAGTGGGCAACCATGTGTGTGTGTGTGTGTGTGTGTATGCGTGTGTATATGGATATTTTCTAAACATTCATAATTATTAACATCAGATTAATTTCCTTAAAGGGGATTGCAGAGATCAAAAGCTATGTAAAATGCTAAAATTTTGGGTAGATAATGTCAAATTGCTTATAAGAAAAGGTTGTGCAGGGGTCCCTGGGTGGCTCAGTCAGTTAAGCGTCCAACCTTGATTTCTGCTCAGGCCATGATCTCCCTCTTGGGAGATGGAGCCTACAGGAAGCTCAGCAGAGAATCTGCTTCCCCTCAGCCCTTACCCGCCCCCTTGCACACACACGCTCTCACTCACTCTATCTCTTAAATAATAAATCTTGAAAAGAGAAAAGGTTGTACATATTCACCTTCCCATTGGCCTAGTAGTGAGTAGAAAAAATATATATTTCTCTTCTTAAAGCCATTATTACTCCACTTTCTATTCTGGATCTTCTGGATTTTCCCCTTGGAGTTAAGGAACATGCATCTTCCTCCTCTCACTGCCGTCACCAGCACCACATCAGCTTGGTACCCACAGCCTCACACGGGCGTTTTGCTTACTCCAGTGCCTTCAGCTAATGTCAGGTTCATTTAGGAGGGTAACACTTTTGGAAAGCAACATGGTTAAGTGGAAAGAACATGGACTTTGGAGTTAGACATACCAACTTCTAGATCTCAGCCCGGCTAACTTACCAGTTATGGTTCATTAGGCAAAACACGTATTACCCTCAAGCCTGTCTTATCTATACAGTAGGAGTAATATTACCTCCTTTACTGTATTATTTTGGCAGTAAGTTTTTTTGAAAATGTCAACCACATGATGCTTGGTACATAGTAGGTGCTCAAACAATGTTCCTTCTCCCTTTTTATTTCACACAGTTCTCGGTCCAGTGCTATGCATGCACGAGGTACCTATAAATATAGCAGATGCTTGTTGCAGGAATAAAAGTAGCCCAGACAGGCTTTAGAGTGTCTGTGAGTTGCCTGGGCAGGGGCTGTTGTTTGGGCCCAGCGGCCCGCAGCCTAAACCGCAGCAGTAGACTCTGATTGCCTGAAATAGTCCCAGAATCCACATGTCTCAGGCTGTGTTCTCTATCTGCCTAGTTCTTGATCAAAATGAATAGGTCGGTATTTGAATTTGAGGAAAATTAGCTTCTCATGAGACCTCTCTCCAAGCTTCCTACAGCGACAGAGAAAAACAAGGTCCAAAGTAAACTCATTGTGGAGCTCTGTTCTCTGATTGGTGGACTGGTAAGAATTTTCCACTACAGCCAACTCTCTAGAAGTGATTATCTCCCCAGCCTTCCGTGTGAAGTGCTAACATCCATCACACACCTGGTCCTCAGGTAGCAGAAAGCAGGGTTGCGGCCCTGACCCCACAGTCTCTCTCTGCAGCCTAGCGCGATCATTTCATTGTGTGCTGTTTCTGTGAATACTATATCTTAATTACAGCTTCTTTTGCAAACTGTTTTTCTTGTTGCTTATATGGGAGCAGTCGTATGCAACCCTACATAAACAAAAAACACAAAGGGAAAAACTTTTAAGTAGGGAGGGGTAAATTTTATTTTTTTTTTCAAGATTTTTATTTATTTGAGAGAGAAATGGACCCATCACCCAGCTTACCCTGGGAGGGGTAAATTTTTAAATGTCAAATGCAAAGTTTACCTGGAAAAGTTGGGATTTTACTCCCACTGATGGCTTTTCGTGATGTTTGTTCCTCTAGTACTCGCTACTTTTTGTTGCCTTTTTTGAAAGAGAACTTTACTTGGTCGCTGTATATTTTATTAGCATCTTCCTGAGAAGGCTTAACTTGCATTAAGGCACAGTAAGTGTTTTTGTTCCCTTTTTTTTTTTTAAACAAGCATCTAGGAAACAGCCTGGTGCTATAGTGCTCGGGCTTCAGACAGACTCGGATTGTCTCCACTCTATCATTTACCAGTTGGGTAACTTTGGACAAGTTACCTAACCTTGCTAAGCTTTTTTGAAAACTTTCCTCATCTACAAGATTGCTGTGAGAACCCAACAAACTCATGTGTGAATAGTAAATGAGATGATGTATGCAGAGTGCCAGGTAGAGGGACCTGCTTATGGTGGGTCCTAATGTCCATGTCTTGGGCCATTCAGGTTACAGCTCAAACCTTAAGTCACCCAGGATGGGCCGACCTCAACCCATCTGAGGCAGTGAATGGACAGAGTCATTGCTAATTAGATTTTGCAGATTTTTCTTATTTAAATAGTAAGACCTATGTCCACTTTCATTGTTCTCCAGTAGCTTAAATTGTTTTCTTATGTCATTAAGCTGACTTAAGTTTAAACTCACAAATTGGCTTTACTTTTGCTAATACTTCTTTTAACTTGGCCAGTGGAGTTGTAACTGGCTAACATATTAAAGCAAATCGGATCTTTTCACTTGTATTCCAAATGTGGTTGTGTACTAACATGGCCAGTGATGATCAAGAGGGCTTAGCTCAGCCCCGGGAACTTGGAGTCCAATCGTCCCATGCTCCAACTTGCTTCAGAGTTTTTTGTAGCCAATGGCAGGGCACATCACCCCCACCTTTTATGGTTGTCTTCTGTCAGGTAATTATTTATCCACTTTTTGAGATGTTGAAATCCGAAATGCTGCCAACTTGGAAAACAGTAGTCATTACTGTGGAAGAGCTTTGTGGCCATTGGAGGAAGGGGGCATCCAACCCCCTTCCCAGATTACTGTGTTTACCCAGAGCATTCTGCTTCCAAATGTTGCTGCAGACCTGGGGAAGAGAAGATGAAGTATAGAATTAACAGCATCTGTCAGTTTTGGCCTCACCCTATGAGCTCATTTAAGCTCATCACCTAGGATGCTCACTGTTTGGATGGGTCAACTCTCTGAAATCAGATGGGAAAAGAAACCTTTTGAGTAAGATAAAAAGATAATGAGGAAAACATTACACATAACCGAAGCATTAGAATTAAAGTCATTTCATATAGAACTTTCTACTGTTACTCCGTTGTTTGTTTCTGGTTCTCCCCAGTAAAAAAATCTGTGGACCTTTTTCTCTCTGGCACTTTGTTGTAGAACCTTGCATAAGCTTGAAAATGCCTCTAGGACTTGGTTTTCTTATCTCTAAAAGAAGATGGAAGTCCCTTCCTGCTTTTTTTTTTTTATATGCTTACACACACCTAAAGCTTTTAAAATATAAATATCTGCTGATTTGACAAAATATAAGGACAAAATGTAGAGTCACTCAAGCTTCCCAGGCGCTGGGGAGTCGTCCATGCACAAAATATGATTCTTTTAAACAGGTTCCTTCAGTATTGAATTTTTCCTTTCCCCAGGAGCTCTATAAAAAAATGGTGTTTTCTTGCCAGAAACATCAGGGCCTCAGAACTACTGCCCTCCTTCTATGAACATGTTATATGGTTTGTGTTTGGCTTCGGATCTTTTTAACAGACAGCCCAGCTCCATTTGGAGAGGCTGACTCAGCAGAACTCCGGCACATCCCTGCTGTTCCAGGATTAAGTGCCATTTGCTGCCAGCTTCGGGGCAGGCTGGGAGCCGACAGTGCCTCTCTTCTACTTCTTTATCCAAGACGGGAAAGACACTGTAGCATTGCATCTTTCCCTGTTTCTCCATAGACGTTTTGCAGAGCATGTCTCCCAATTCTCAGATGGTTAGAGTTTGAGCCAAGCAGGTCTGAGTGTTCATGACCTGCTCAGGGGTCACTCGGGTGCTCTCAGTGGTGCTTGTCTGCCCCTCACCTGCCATCCAAGCAGTCCCTGCCCCTCTTCCCTGCTGCTGTCATACCCTCCGGTCCGCCCCTTCATAATTGCCAGGGATCTTCTTTTCTTTCCCTTGATGGAAATCCCAGCAGAATCTCAAAGGTTTTAGGAGTAAGGTTTGAATGTTTTATTATGGAAAATTTCAATTGTGTGCAAAAGTAGAGAAAACAGTGTAAGAGACCTCACGGACCCATCACCCACCATCTTTTATCTACTCCTAACTCTAGATTGTTTTGAAATTGAGTCTCACTTGTCACATCAGGCCCAGTTCCCTTTTTTCAAAATTCTCCCCTTTTTGCAATTTACTTGAGAGAAAGACCTAAGTAACCCTCATCCCGGTTTCTTTCTTTTAGCCCCAACCACCTCCATTCTCCCAGGCTACCAACCTGCTCACAAGGGGCTGGTTCTTCCCTTCCCTCCCACAACCGCCTTCTGACAGCAGCCACAGGACAGTCCGGGTCACCTGCCTGGTGAGGGTTCCTTTGCAGGATGGCCACTTAGATGGGAAGGGAAGGCTATTTCAAGCATGAGGGGAACAGGTTAGGAAAAGATAGGTCACACCTCACTGGCCAGGATAAGGTGGGCTTATTTGTTTTTTTCTTTTTCTTTCTTTTTTTTTTTTTTAAAGATTCTGTTTATTTGACAAAGAGAAGCACAGCCAGAGAGGGAACACAAGCAGGGGAAGTGGGAGAGGGAGAAGCAGGCTTCCTGCTGAGCAGGGAGCCCGATGTGGGACTCGATCCCCAGTCTCCGGGATCATGACCTGAGCTGAAGGCAGTCACCCAACCAACTGAGCCACCCAGGTGCCCTGGTTTACTTGTTTTTATCCACAGTCAGCCACAACAGACTAGATAAGACACACTTCCCAAGATAAAATGGCAGCTGTGAGAACAAACCCCCGCCTCGTTGCCAAGCCGCCTGCCCCTTCTGTGGTAAGGGGGAAGACAGTCCTCCTGTGAGGAATCTAAAGGCTTCTCTTCCCTGTCTCCATTTTCAGATGCAGTGGCAGAATGTGGAGCATGTTGGTGACCAGAGTCCTTATGTCACCTCTGTCATTCTTCACATTAAGCAGAATGTCCCTATCATCCGTGATAACCTGGCTTCCACGCGGAAATACTTCACTCAGTTCTGCATTAAATTTGCAAAGTAAGTCCTGGAACATTTCTTTTCTTTCCTCTTTCTTTCTTTCTTCCTTTCTTCCCTTTCTTCCCTTTCTTCCCTTTCCTTTCTTTCCTTTCTTCCCTTTCCTTTTTTTCCTTTCTTTCCTTTCTTTCCTTTCTTTCTTGTAAGCTCCTTGCCTGTAGCCCAACACCAGGCTTGAACTCATGACCTTGAGATCAAGACCTGAGCCGAGATCAAGAGTCAGGCCCTTAACCTACTGAGGCCCCCCAGGGGCCCCTGAAACATTCTCATCACTGGGTTATTTTGAATGCCATACTTACCCCCCATATGCTCACAGTCTAGCTGTCCCACCAGCCAGCTGGGGCTTATTTTGGTGCCTGTGGGTGAACTAATTTTTTGTACCCTAAAGAAGCATGATAGGGGTGCCTGGGTGGCTCACTTGGTTAAGCGACTGCCTTCGGCTCAAGTCATGATCCCGGAAACCCGGGATCGAGCCCCACTTTGGGCTCCCTGCTCCGTGGGAAGCCTGCTTCTCCCTCTCTCACTCCCCCTGCTTGTGTTCTGTGTTTCTCTCTGTCAAATAAATAAAATCTTTAAAAAAAAAAAAAAAAAAAGAAGCATGATAAAACTAAATCCACTACTTAAAGTCTCAGACAACAGTAACAGCATGAAGACATCAACCATATGAAGATAAACTCAGAAATTAGTTGGGGAAACTGTTACTTTGAATGACGTGGGCATAACAGTACCCCTGCTTCTGCCACAGGTTTGGATAATTAAAATTATTTTTCATTGATTTCATGTATATGTTTTGTCTCTCCAACTAGATTATAAGCTTTTTTTAGGGTAGAAACCCTCAGTTCTATTTCTTTTAAGCCTCCTCTTCCTCTTTTCCCACAGGACTTTTTACTGGGGTTGCCAGAATTTATCTGCTTCTGGACATCTTTGAGTCCAGGGAAGGTACTAGAAACTGGGCAGAGCAAAGCAGGGGGTTCCATCGCCAAAGGAGATGAGTGAACGCATGCACCACGTGTCTTCTGCTACATTCTCATGTGTGGCCATTTCTGGCCTGACGTTTGGAAGCAGGGAAATAAATGGTTTGAGCATCTGGCTGTAACACCGTGTCCCCTGAGGCCAGGCAACGTAGAGGGCCAGGGCCTCCTCTGACCAACGAGCAAACAGGCATTTTGGCACATGTCTCAAGGAGGGGCGTCAGGAGGTCAGCCTCTTCCAAGCTACTGCATTTAGGTTGTCCTCATCCCAGTCCCAAGGGGGGATTTAGGGCTCCAAGTTTCTGTCTTCCCCAAATCTCTGCCGATTTGTATTCAATTAAGGCTCTCTCTCTCCCTCACAAATAAACCCCTGAGGAACAACAATTATGGACGGGCTTGTGGCATTAGCTTGAGTTTGCAGTTTGTCAAGAAAGGATCGAGTGGACTCTCCAGGGAGGCATTAATGTTTGCAATGTGGCAGGTGACCCAGGAGTTGACATTCCCTTCACTCCCTGAGTGCTCTTCGATGTGTGTTCTTTAACATTGCTGATAAATCACATTGTGACACTCTCATACCCGTGGTAGAAACAATGTCTCTGTAAAATTTTACTGTGGCCAAAAATCTCTAGTGTGGTTGCACAGGGGTCCAACTGAGCTCACGTTAAAGTGAGTAAAGGGTCCATCTGCTTAGCTAGTCCCCGCATCAGCCTCACATTCTCTCAGAGCCCTTAAATTTTATTACTAAGCTCATATTTGGGTGAGCTAGGAATAGGTTGCCCGTCTCTCACATCTGGAAAAGTTTAACCCCTGACAGAAAAAGTGGTGTTCTGATTTAGTCCATGGTACCCTCTTCTCCTTGTAAAACCCCAGCCAACAGTAGAAACCTCAGAGGTAGTACTGTGGGAAGATCCTTCCCCAGTAAGAGCCAGAGCCAGAGCCGCCACCCCATGCAGCTGGGGATGCCCCAGCTGTTCCCTGTCAACTGCCGGCACTTCTCCCCTCCCTGTGACATGTTCCTGGTCCCCGTATTTTCCTCACCCTATTCTTGTAGACGCACATGCAGAGCCAACTGATTCCAAGTACAGCCAAAGCCTACCCTAGAGAGAAGCAACTTAGGTTATGAACTGTGTGTGCCATTGCGATTAGTCAATAATTCAATTCACGTTACTTGTTTGGCCCGGCTCTGGTTTTGAGCCCTGAAAAGTCCCTTCTACATGGTCCCCGTTCTCCTTACGTTTCTTTCTCTTTAACTTTCTGTCTTATCTCATTGATGTGAAGCCATAGGTGTTTCCTTTTGCCTCCGTTTGGTCTCTGAAGCAACAAGTCTTCCCTGGTTAGACATCAAGATCAGCCCTCGACTGAAACTTTGTGCAACGCTCAGTCGGTTGAGCATCCAGCTCTTGGTTGAGGCTCAGGCCATGATCTCAAGGTTGTGTGGTCAAGCCACTTCCTCTGCCCCTCCCCTCCAATAAATAAGTAAATCTTAAAAAATTTTAAAAATTACTGTTTGAACCAAAAGCAGCTTCCCTGATGTTCTAAACCAATTCTCTCCTTTCAGTAATGGGGACTATAAGACAAATCTCTTACTGGTGGTTTAGAGGATGAAATGAGAAGTCACGCGTAACCCTCTGGTAAAGTGCTAGTCCCAAGCTGACATTCAAACAGTGGTAGCTGGTACCATTTTAATTTGTTATTATTTACTGTTTATTCAACATGCAGCCATTTGAGCACCTGCTGTGTCCCAGTCACAGAATTAAGTGCTTTGCTTAGTAGACATGGTCCCTGTTTCCATTTGCCTTACAGCCAGGTGGAGGGAAATAAATATGCAAGCAAATAAGTATAGTAAAGAGGGTTATATGCTAGGCTAGAGGTCTGTGGGCTCTATGTAGATTATGGTGCAGGTGACTGAGGAAAGGCTTCCTAAAGAGAGAGGTCCTTGAGCAGGGTGCAAGAGATGTGTGTGCTGATGCACAAGGCCACAGGGAAGGTCATTCTGGGCACAGGCAGCAGTGTAAGCAAAAGCACAGGAGCATTAAGTAGCCTGAAGAACCAAGCATAGGGTCCCACAGCTTAGTATGATAAGTCTAGGGACGGAGAATCAAGACAAGCAAGGAAGGCCTGGTCTACAGCCATTAAAAGAATTTTAATCAGGGAAGGGTCTTGAGCATATTTGCATCAGCACCAAATCCCTTTGGCAACTGATAGTCACAAAGAGGCTGAAGGCAGCAAGACCAGTTAGGAAAGAATTAAAAGAGCTCAAGTAAGGAGCATTAAGGGCAGCAGCGGTGGGCATGGTCAGGAGTGCAGAGGAAGGGCTGGGAATTGATTGATGTTGGGGTGGAAGACCAAGGGAGCAGCCTCGGAGAACTCCTGGTTTCTGCTTGGACAACTGGGTAGATGAGCTGGGGTCCACAGAGCCTGGTTCCAGGGTATGGCTGAGTCCTGGATATGCTGGAATTGAGGTGCCAGGGCCATTCCAGTGAGGTGGCCAGTACTTCATTGGGTATTCAAGCAGGCACACCTGTGTAGAGAGCTTGGTGAGTGGGAGTCATGGCCCCGGGAACAGCTTTTGCAGGGTGGGAGAGGAGGGTGCTAGCCAGCACTTTATCTTGACCTCCACATCCTGTTTTATTATCACTCCTTCCTGGGTCATGGGCCCTATGATCTCCTGGTCAGTCCACCCTGGGTCTGGCATTTCTTGTTCCCACACCTTGCATTCTGCACCTGTACAACGGCTTTCTCTACTCAGGCTGTGCAGTTTTTTCTAGAAAGCCTCCCTGACTATTAAAATTCCTTCTCCCTTTCCCCAAACCAGCTTGCCCTTTAGTCCCCAGTAAATTTTTCAGAGATCATAAATTGGTTCTGACAGTTACTCCCTTAGCAATTATGTTCTATCTTTGCATTTAACATCCTATAAGTATCTCACTGTCATGTCTTTAGGGTGTTTTCAGCTGATAGTAATAGAAACTGTGACTTGAACTCACTTAAACATGAGGTGAGTTTTGTATTTCATATAACCAGAAGGTCAGAGGTAGGACATGTCCAAAAACGGTTGATTTCAGTGGTTCAGCAATGTGACTAAGGACCCAAGTTCCTTACTCTAACCTGCTCTCCTTGGGGCTGGCTTCATCCTTAGAATGGTGGCAAAATGGCTCTAGGTATTCTATCCAAGCATAAGAATACCCTGAAGAAGGAGACAAAGTCTTCCTCCAGCCATGCAATGAAGTCCCTTCTTCTGGTCTGGTGGACTGGCTTAGATCATGTCCCCAGCCCAGGACCAGCAACAGTCAATACGGGAATGCCATGCTCCGACTGGCTAAGACTAATTAGAATTCAGCTCTGCAGTTTGGGAGGGATCAGCTTTTCCCCAGCATCCCAAGACCATATATATCTAAGTAAAACCAGGGCTTGGGCTGGAAAGAAACAGAAGGTAGTGGTTGCTGGGAGGCCATAATAGCGTCTACTCTGATTTCTCAGTTTTCTTATGGAAGGAAATAGGGCCTTTAAAAAACTTTTCTGCAGTTCTTTACCAAAAAGAGAATAAGCCTGGGGTGCCTGGGTGACTCAGCCTGTTAAGCATCTGACTCTTGATTTTGGCTCAGGTCATGATCTCAGGGTCACGAGATTGAGCCCTGCTTTGCGCTCAGCATGGAATCTGGTTGTCCCTGTCTTTCTTCTTTTCCACCTGCTCACGTGTGCTCTTTGTCTCTAAAATAAGTAAAATCTTAAGAGAGAGAGAATAAGCCTAATTTGTCCTCTTTTTTTTTAATCCACAGTTCTTTCATTCCCAAGTTCATTACCCACCTGTTCAAGTGCAAGCCAATTAGCATGGTAGGAGCAGAACAGGTAAGATGAAGCAGCCTTTTTCTTATGGCCTTTGTCATAGATCAAACACAAGTCTTTCTAGTAGGGATTTACTCTAGAGAAATAAAATTGTTGATTTCCCCTGTTTGGGGACAGAAGGATGACCTGGCAACTTAATTCATCCACTTATTTAAACCATTTTGTTGAGTACCTATTGCGTACCTGGGCCTTGTGCTGGGTTCAGCTTAACACAGTGAATAAGACAGAAAAGATCTCTCCTTCCTGATGTTCACACCTGAGTAAGAAGAGACAAATAAGATGTGAGTCAATATATGAGAAGAGAATTTTACCTAAAGTATGCTAAAGAGCCACCTGGGTGGCTCAGTTGTTAAGCGTCCAGAGTCCTGGGATCAAGGCCTGCATTGGGTTCCCTGCTCGGCCGGAGGCCTGCTTCTCCCTCTCTCAAATCCCCTGTTTGTGTTCCCTCTCTAGTGTTATTTCTGTCTGTCAAAATAAATAAAATATTTTTTTAATTTTAAATTTAAAAGATTAAATTTAAAGATCTAAATTAAAGATCTAAATTTAAAAAATTAGGTAGTATGAAAGAATATCTTAGCGGCATGAGGGAGTAATGGCTTTAGCCTGGACGTCCCACAAAGGCTCCTCCGAGAGCTGGTGCCTGAGAAGAGCTGTGAGTGAAGTGTCTAGGCAGATTGGAGAAGCGAAGACTCCTGATTATTTTGGATCCTGTAGTGGCTGGGCAGAGACCACCTCAGAGTATCAAGCAAAGAAAGGCTTATCCTTTTGGTACTGAGACACCGTTCACCTCACCCAGGAAGCCTTCCCTGGTTAACCCCACTTGAATTCTGTCCTTCGAGACCTCTCCTTACCAGTCATGTCACTTCAGCACTGATGAGCTGAGTTATGTGCCGCAGTGAAGTCCCCTGTTTTTGGCCACCACTTATCCAAACTGAAATTTGAGCAGCTTGAATTTGGAAAACAATTTAAACTGCCTTAGAAACAAAAACAATAGTATTCAGCCCCTAATTCTTAACAAACACCTATTCAGTTACAAGCTCTTTATGTTCTGATCATAAATGATTCTCATATATTCATTAAAATAAATCCTCTTTAGGGCGCCTTGGTGGCTCAGTTGTTAAGCGTCTGCCTTCAGCTTAGGTCATGATCCCAGAGTCCCGGGATTGAGTACCGCATCATATCGGGCTCGCTGCTCGGCAGGAAGCCTGCTTCTCCCTCTTTCACTCCCACTGCTTGTGTTCCCTCTCTCGCTGTGTTTCTCTCTGTCAAATAAATAAATAAAATCTTAATAATAATAAATAAATCCTCTCTAGATCTCTATTTAGCAACATTTTACCAGTTTGAGTTACTTTTTATATTTCAAAGAACTCCCAATGACATTTTTAAATGAGATGATATAATTCAAGACATTTCCATAAGTCCTGCTGTTCTACCAAGTTAATCAACTTGGCAGAGGCTCAGCTATTTCCCAGTTCAGTGGCTTGCCCTCACTCTGGGCCCTCAGCGTTGCTGACCCGAGCAAGTCATGTCTCCGGAAGACCTGTGCCCCAGTGCATCATGGATCCCTCATGAAGTATCACAGCCATGAAGTATCACAGATGTAATAGCTGTGAACATCAGGAATCTCTTGACTCTGATATATGCGCTGTTTCTGTACTTTTTTTGTAAGGCCATCGCCTTCCTAGCTTATGAAAAAGCAGTATGGTGTGAGCATGAAGGTCCTGGGGTCCAGAATCATAAAGGTCTGCAGCTGAATTCTGTCTCTACAACTTAGGAACTGCTCATCCTTCAGCAAACCTCCCAGCACGTTAGTTCCCTCATCTAGAAAATGCGGATTGGTCATAGGTGCGCCTTACAGGGCAGTTGTGAGGATTGAACAAGATCCTGCACATCAACTCCCTGATGCAATGTCTGGCACATGTAAGCCCTCAGCAGAGGCCAGCTCTTCCTGATTTTGGCTTGCTCAGGCCAAGAGCATGACTTTGTTTCTGTTTCCAGTACCCGCCTCACCTGCCAATGACATCTGGTTGCTACTTGCTGCAGGCTGTATGGCTGACACCTTTAAAAGCCACACTCCAAAGTCTTATCTCAGAAAGCTTCCTGGGAGGTTGCATGGATCCGGACAGACACTGACTATAGAGTTTCAGTGTTTTGAAATTCTTGACTCTTGAATGTCATAAGCATAGAACTAATTCTCTCCGTTGGAGATGGCAGAGTAATGCCCCAGCATGTCTCCAGTTTCATTAGTACCTGTTCGCTGGGAATTCATTCTGTATAGCTACTGTTGTGTATAATCAGAGAGGATGTGCAGTAATGATCTGTGTATCTGAGAGAAGCTTTAGAGCTTTAGGAGTTACTAACATTCTTTAGGAGTTACTAACATTCCATCTTTAGACTTGTTAAAGCTACTGGAATACAAAGTTGGCTCATTGGGAACATGTTTTCGTGAGTCTGCAGTGTTGCCTGGGCTATGCTAGCTGATTGAGTGTCTAATAACCATGATATTTTCATATTGTCACATAAATCCAGTACCATATCTGTGTTCCTCAGATTTTCTCTTCTTCAAAAGAATGTTAAAATAATCAGCTTGGAGTCAAAGCCTGCCTGTATCTTCCAAAAAATAGCAGTTTGATTTCTGCTTTGAGATGTGGATGAGAAGACCATCTGTGAAGCTGGGATTTTACTTTGTTCACAAGGCAAATGGGAGTGCGTGATAAGGGAGCCCAGCCCAGAAGAAGGAACAGGTGGGAACTGAAGGGCAAGGTGACCCTTGATGGCTTCCCACATGAAGTTCAGATGTAGCCGGGTCCACGCTCATCGTGAGTACCTGGGCTGAGAAAGCAAGCAGTCCTTTGGCTGGAGTCATGGTTACTTGGCAGCCAAACCATAGGAATCAGGTAGTTAACAAAGACTGCAACTGATTCTGGCACAGGTCTTGTAGCAGCTCTAATGCAAGCTTTGACAAAAGCTGGGGAATTGAAAACTAAGATTTAGCCTGATCTCAGCTGCCTTTGCTTTGCCACAAAGGCACTAGATCCCAAATTTAGATTATCTTCAGTATTTGTGCCAAAAATAGGAAAGGAGACATTTCCCTGCTCTTTATTCTCTTCCTGATTATTACATAAAGTGAATTATTTATCTGTGGACCCCAGAGTCCTCCTGAGCAATTGCAAGGGCACATGGAACTGAACCGTGCCAGTATTTATAATGCTTCTTCCTAGATAGTGATCTTTCGGAAATCTTGTGGAATCTGCAGGGTTATTAATAAGTCTTATGGTGATGGTGTCTGTGACTGAGCACACAAGAGAAAGAGAATCCATTTGCCCAGACTTACCATAGAGGAAGCAGCACAATATGGTGTGGGGAAAAAGGACCCCAAGACTTGAGGTCCAGTCCTTACTCTGCTTTTAGTGATCCCTGTGATCATGAACCGTTGCTTCCCTGATCTAGGTTCAGTCTGCTCGTGTTTGAATAAGAGCACTAAATCAAACTCTCACACATCTCTTCTAGACCTGTCATATTATGGAGTCGGAAATATTTTGAGCAGTGTATCGCTTGTGAAGTTATTTTCTTTTCCATTATCTTTATATACATATTGACCTTGTTTTTATTGTGGTAAAACATACATAACATAAAGCTAACTATTTGAACTATTTTCAATGGACAGTAGTATTAAGAACCTTCCCATTGTGCAACCATCCACCTCCAGACCTTGTCATCTTCTTTTTTTTTTTTAGATCTCCAGTGTTCCAAGATTCATTCCCCATTCCCCACACCCAGTGCTCCACGCTTTAGGTGTCCCCAGTACCCACCACCAGGCTCTCCCATCCCTCCACCTCCCTCCCTCCAAGTCCCTCAGTTTGTTTCTGTGTCCAAAGTCTCTGTTGTTTCGTTTCTCTCCCTGGATTACCCTACGTCCCATTTACTTTCCTTCTCCCACTGTCCTCCACCTTGTCCTCTTCTTAAACTGAAACTCTGTTTCCCCAAGTTACTGTTTTCCCATTAAACAGTAACTTCCCATTTCCTCGTGGCAGCCATTATTCTCCTTCCTATCCCTGTGAATATGATTGCTGTATGTGCCTCATCTGAGTGGAGTTGTACAATACCTGTCCTTTCGTGTCTGACTCATTTCACTTAGCGTGTCTTCAGGGTTTATCCATGTTTCAAAATTTCCTCCCCCCTTTTTTTAATGTATTTATTTGACAGAGAGCAACACAGCTAGAGAGGGAACACAAGCAGGGGGAGTGAGAGAGGGAGAAGCAGGCTTCCCGCCCAGCAGGGAGTCTGATGTGGGGGTCGATCCCCAGACTCTGGGATCATGACCTGAGCCGAAGGCAGATGCTTAAGGACTGAGCCATCTAGGCGTCCTAAAATTCCCTTCCTTCTTAAGGCTGAATAATATTCCATCACACACACACTACATTTTGACCAAATTGACTTTTTTAAAATTCACATAATTCAAAACCATCTGGAAAAAATATTTAAAGCAAAATTGAGATTTTTTTTTTAAGCCCAAACAGCAAAGCAAACTAAAAAGAGAATCAGGTAGTACATGCATAATGGCAGTTGGAAAAATGAAAAAATAGGATGGTTATTCCTGAGCACAGTTCTCAGTAAATGTCAGTAAATCCCCCAAGTGTGGAGTTAAGCACTCCTTTTAAAAAAGCAAGTAGATCAATAACAATATAATACCCATATGCGATAGATTTAAAAACTCCACCACCACCACCTCAGCAAAGTAGGAATAGAAGTAAGATGGTTGATTCTGATAAAGATTTTATACAGAAACTTAGAGGGGTATGCATTACAAGGCTAAATCCATTGATCAAAATGATACAGTTCAGAATCGTACATTCCAATCTGTGGACATTTGACCTCAAAAAATTTAAGTGAAGGATACAGAGCACTCACAGCGGGGTTTCTCACCCTCTGCACTGTTGCCATTTCAGGCCAGGGAACCTTCGGCTGTGGGGCTGTCATGTGCATTGTGGGATGTTCAGCAGTGCCCCTCACCACTCCCCAGTAGCCATCAGCAACACCGTCCGATTTTGACAAGGGAGGATGTCTCCAGGCATTGTCAGACATCCAAGCATGAGTGAGAGTAGAGCCTAACCACCCCCGGGAAAAGCCACTGGATTAGAGGCACAGATGCCGTGTGATTGCATGACAGTGTTTTTGGTGGTAGCAGCTGCCTGGCGGGTACATAAGGAGCCATTGTACTGTTCTGTGTGCTTCATATATGTTTAAACCTCTCCACAAAAACAAAATTTACGCCCCCCCCCAAAAATAATAACAGGGGCGCCTGGGTGGTTCAGTTGGTTAAGTGACTGCCTTGATCCCAGAGTCCCTGGATCGAGCCCCACATCAGGCTCCCTGCTCGGCGGGAAGCCTGCTTCTCCCTCTCTCACTCCCCCTGCTTCTGTTCCCTCTCTAGCTGTGTTTCTCTGTCAAATAAATAAAATATTTAAATAATAATAATAATAACAGTGGTGTTACCCTACTTATGAGTAATCCAAAATAAAATTTTATTTTGAGAATTGACGTAAAGCCCTATGCTTTCTGAAATTAAACCAGCTTCCTCCTGTATTTTCTGATTGTAGAACTTAAGTTCAGGGGCACCTGGTTTTTGGCTCAGTCAGTTATCCCAACTCTTGATCTCAGCTCAGGTCTTAATCTCAGGGTTCAAAAAAAAAATTTTTTTTAATTTTAAAAAAACTTTAAGGAAAAGAACTTACGTTCAGAAAAACTGAACTTTTTCCTTCCAGTTTTTGTGTGCATGAGCTGCTCTTCCAATCATGAAGCTTTCTCCCATTTGCACTATTTATTTGTGTATTTATTTATTTTTTAAAGATTTTACTTATTTGACAGAGAGATAGAGAGCACAAGTAGGCAGAGCAGCAGGCAGAGGGAGAGGGAGAAGCAAGCTCTCCGCTGAGTAGGGAGCCCAATGTGGGGTTCGATCCCGGGACCCTGGGACCATGACCTAAGCCTAAGGCAGCTGCTTAACCGACTGAGCCACCCACATGCCCCACTTTTTTCTTTCTAAAGAGCTCTTTTGAATCTCTTACCTACCCAATCACTCACTTTTCTCTGTCTCGATGAGCTGTGGTCCACCTTGATTTCTGTGAGCCCATCCTTCCCACTGAGAGCCTGAAGCCTCTTCTACCAGTCAAAAGGTCCTCCTGTGTGTCACACAGAACAAGGAGACAGACACAGCCACCCCTCAGAGGAGTTTACAACCATCAGGAGGGTCACCAAGGCCCTGGAGATGGGAAGACCAAGCAAGCTTGGGAAATCAAGGAATCAGTTAATGAAAAACAAAACATTAAAATAAGCATGCTTTAATGGTCAATTATAGAAAGATTTTCTCTACACACAAGGAATAAGACAAGGATGTCTGCTACCACCATTTCTCTCCTATACTGCCCTTGAAGTTCTGTTGTCCAGAACAATAAGACAAAAAGGAAATTAATTTTTAAAGAAATAAAAGATAGGTACAGATTAAAAAGAAAGAAGCAAAACTGTCATTTTTCACAGATAATATGATTATAAATGACAGTAACCCCAAAAACCTATAGGTAGACTGTTAGAATACTAGTTTAACAGAGTTACAGAATATAAGGTCAGTATTAATTTTTCATATTTTTATATACTACAACAAACCATTTGAAATGAAAAAATTTAGGTGAAACCATATATAGTAATATCAGGAAACAACCCAGGAATGAATCTGTCAAAAAAGTTTCGAGTCTTCTACACAGAAGACAGCACAATATTAAGAAACATTAAAATGGCAGGGTATCTCAAGTTCATAGATTAAGAGACTCAGTATGAAGATGTCAGTTCTTCCAGAATTAATCTCTAGATACAGTAAACCAGCAGGGTTGGGTTGAGGGGAAGGGTTTGGGAGTGTGAGTATAAATCGGTAAGCTGATTCTAAGAGGAAGAAAATGCGGAAAACTGAAGAGTACCTAAAATAATCTTTTAAAGAAGAACTGAGTCAGAGGACTTAAGTTTCCAGATATCAAGACTTAATGTTCTCATAATTCAGGCCACATAGTACTGGCATCAGAGACAGATAGCCAACAGCACAGAATCCAGTTCAGAGATAGACCCACGCGTATATAGACATTTGATTTATGTCATAGTGGCACTGCCATTCAGTTGGGAAGGGATGATCTTCTCAATAAATACTGCTGGGTAATTGAATATCCACCTGGGGAAAAAATTGATCTTGACCTTTACCACACACCATGCACAAAAATCAGTTCTGTCAAGGACGTGGGGAAATCGGCACTCTCCTCCACTGCTGGTGAGAACGTAAAATGCCAAAGTTTGGGGAAGCACTTTGATAGTTTCTCCAAAAGTTAAACATAGAGTTACCAAGGGACCCAGCAATTTCACTCCTAGATGTATACCCAAAATTGGAAAAGTCTGTTCACACAAAAACTTGTGCACAGATGTTCACAACAGCATTATTCATAAGAGCCACAGAGTAGAAACAACTCAAATGTGTCTCAGCTGATGAGTAGAGAAACAAATGTGGTGTAATCTCAAAAGGGAATATTATTCAGCCATAAACAGGAATGAAGTACTTACTGGTGCTACAACATAGATGAACCTTGGAAACATTACACTAAGTGCAAGAAGCCAGATATAAGAGGCCTCATGTTGTGTAATTCCATTTACATGATATATCCAAAACAGGCAAATCTAAAAAACAGAAAGTAGATTCATGGTTAGTGAGGGCGAGAGGGGAGGAGGGAACGAGATGTGATTGCAAAAAGATGTGGGGTTTCTTTGTGGAGTGCTGACATGTTCTGGAACTAGATAATGGTTACAGTTGCACAACCTTGTGAATATACTAAAAAAAAAAAACCACACAACTGAATTATACTTTCACAGGGCAAATATTATTATTTTATTTTTGTCATGTTGTTAGTTACCATACAATACATCATTAGGTTTTGATGTAGCGTTGCAAGATTCATTGTTATATATGATTTATATTTTGATTTAAAAAAAAAATCCAGGTGGATTAAAGCTCTAAAAGTGAAAAATAGTGGCACCTGGGTGGCTCAGTAGTTTGGCTCAGGTCACGATCCCAGGGTCCTGGGATGGAGCCCTCCATCAGACTCCACACTGAGTGGGGAGTCTGCTTTAGGATTCGGTCTCTCCCTCTGCCCCTGTTCCTGCTCACTGGTGCACTCTCTCTTTCTCTAAAATAAATGGATAAATCTATTAAATAAATAAGTACCTTCTAGGAATATGCCTTTATCTTCTTAAGGTTTTCATCACTAGTGATAGTCTTGATGCACCCCCAAGATTTGTAGGAGGCTTTTTTTTTTTTTTTAAGAGAGGAAGGGTGGGTAGAGGAAGAGAGAGAATCTTAAGCTTTTCCACACCCAGCATGGAGCCTGACACATGGCTCCATCTCACAACCCTGAGAGCGTGACCTGAGCCAAAATCAGGAGTCTTAACTGGAAGCTTAACTGACTGGGACCCCAGGTGCTCTTTAAGAAATGAATAGTAGGCTCTTTAAGAAATGAATGCCCTGGGGACCTCTGGGTGGCTCAGTTGATTAAGCATCTGCCTTTGGCTCAGGTCATGATCCCAGGGTCCTGGGATCGAGCCCCACGTCAGACTCTGTTCAGCAGGGAGTCTCCTTCCCCTCCCTTTGCAGCTCCCACTGCTTGTGTATGCTCTCTGTCAAATAAATAAAATCTTTAAAAAGGAAAAAAAAAAGGAAAGAAAGAAAGAAATGAAATGAAATGAACCCTCCAGGGGTGCCCAGGTAGCTCAGTCAGTTAAGTGTCACACTCAGGATTTGGCTCAAGGTCATGATCTCAGAGTCATGAGATCGAGCTCCATGTTGGGCTCCACACTCAATAGGTTAAGTTGGCTTGAGATTCTGTCCCTCTCCTTCTAGCCCTGCCCCCACTTATGCTCATACTCTCTCTCTCGTTCTCCCTCTCTAATAAATAAATCTTTTTTAAAAAGAAAAATAAATTAACCCTTCAAGTTTACCATGTCTGGGTGATGACCTTCCACAGACACAGCATGCTGGCCAGCCTTGCACCCCAGTAACACACAAACAACATAAGCTATTTGGCTGATTGCCACCTCTTGCCCAGTGCTCCATGCCTAAGGAGATGAGCTATTAGCTATTCTCAGAGATGAAAAACAGCAGATTTTCATGATAAATGGAGCCTTTCACCTGCACTTCCCACAGACAGCTGCAAAGGCTCTCAGACTGGCTTTTGCCTTTTCTGACCTCATTGCTTTCTGTAAAACCTGAAACCAAGGTTTCCATCTGTTTAGCTGTCTGGTGAGAACAGAATTTTATTGTGACTGAGCAGGGACTGAAAATATCATCTCTCTCAAGATACAGGAGACCCAAAGAATTATGACAAGTTCACTCAAAATTCTTCCTGTCATCTAAGACTATACAATTATTTATGCATATAATATATCTCTGGGAAGTAGGAAGTACAGAAAAAGTAGGAAGCTTCTCCATATGTTTTAAAACATAATCATTTTTTCCCACCAACAAATAATGCTTAGACATGGCTTTGATTTTGACAAGTCTCTGAAAATTTGCTGCTTGGAAGATAAATTAAATCCTTACCAGGCATCAAATAGCGTATTAAAAGAGCGAGAGAGAGAGAGAAAGAGTGAAAGAGAAAAAAAGAAGAAATATTCCCAGTTAACAGAAGCATAGAAACTAATGTCAAGAATACTGGCTTAACACTTAGCTCAGTCAAATCTTAACATGTTCCCACATTTGCTTTAGATTGTTTTAATAAAGTAAATCATTACAGTCATGACTGAAGCCCCCTGTGTACCCTACCAGACCATTCCCTTCCCTCCATGCCCAGAGGTAACCATTATTCTGCTTTGGGTTTTTATTGTTCCCATTTGTATTTTGGTATGTTGCATCTGTGTATATTCTCAAATTATATGTGATTTTGTTTGCATTTTAAAACTTTATATAAATGATACTATACATATCACTTCCCGACTTGCTTTTCTTGCCCAGCAATTTTCTTTTTTTTTTTTTAAAGATTTTACTTATTTATTTGACAGAGAGAGATAGCAAAAATAGGCAGAGAGGCAGGCAGAGAGAGAGGGAGGGAAGCAGGCTCCCCGCTGAGCAGAGAGCCCGATGTGGGTCTCAATCCCAGGACCCTGAGATCATGACCTGAGCCGAAGGCAGAGGCTTTAACCCACTGAGCCACCCAGGCGCCCCTGCTGAGCAGTTTTCTGAGATTTATCTGTGTTGATGTCTGTTGTTTGAACTCATTCATTTTAATTTCAGTATCATATTCCACGAATATGCCACCATTCATTTGTCCATTCAGTGGTTGATGGACATTTAGATTGTTTCCAGTCTTTTGCTTTTACCAACAGTGGACACAGGGAACATTTTTCACATGGGCAAGAATTTCACTAAAAGATATAAAAGTGTCAGGGCTGTGTATGGGTTATGCACAGCCCAAGTCGGAAAATATTACTGATATTTCCCCCAAAGTGCTTTAATTTTTCCTCTCAACACAAGTGTGAATTTCATTGCACCATATCCATGCCAACATTCAGTAGTATCAGCCTTTTTACTTTTGTCTCTGATGATCATATGATGAAACGGTATACAACATGTAGCTTTAATTTGCATTTACTGAATTACTAATAATGTTAAGTATCATTTCAGATGCCTCGTGAGCACTTGAGTGTCTGCTTTTGGGGTTGCTGATCTTTTTTGTTGTTGTTGCTTTGTAGGAATCATTATGTATTTTGAATATTATTCCTTTGCCAGTACTGTAGATACCCTTTTCTGGTTTGTGTCTTTCCTTTGCTTATATATCTTTTGATATAGCCTCATTTTAAGGTAATAGATTTTTTTATCTGTACTGTTTCACATTCTTCTCTTCCTATAAGTAAGAAGAATAATCTGTTTTCTCTTGAAGGTTTTTCTTTTCACATCCATGTTTTTAATCTGCCTGGGCTTAGTTGGCATGCTTATTCTTCAGAGGCATGCACTGGGTTCCCTGGGAGCAAGAGCAGTGATCAGTACTAGCAGGCTCTGAGAAGTGTTGTGATGCTGGGCTCCTTGTATAGGCCTCAAGCAGTCTAACCTCATCTCGCCTATGCTTGCTTAGGCACTTTAATTTTTTTCAAGATCTTTATTTATTCATTTGAGACAGAAAGACAGAGCGAGCATAAGCCAGGGGAGAGGCAGAGGGACAGGGAGAAGCAGACTCCCCGCTGAGCTGGGAACCTGATGTGGGGCTGGATCCCAAGACTTAGAGATCATGACCTGAGCTAAAGGCAGATGCTTAACCATCTAAGCCACCCAGGCACCTAGCTTAGGTACTTCACCCTCTAAGCCCAAGGCTTTTTCAAAAAACAGATACTAGGGGAGTTAAGAATTTTCATCTCTGAAAAACCAGGAAGAGCCCAAAGTGCCCTAATAGTTGAATGACTGACAGCTTTGACTAGCCACACTACCACATCGAATTATTCTTTCCTTAGTGTAGCTTCCTTACCAGTTTTGTTTTTTGTTTTTTGTTTTTTGTTTTAATTAAGCCTTTACGTTTTCTTAGAGTCGTTTTTAAGGCTCACAGCAAAATTGAGGGGCAGGTACAGAGAGTTCCCATATGCTTCCTTGCCCCCACAGAAGCAAAGCCTCACACCCATTAGCAGTGTCTTGCACCAGATTGATACATTTGTTCCAATTGCTGAACCTACACTGATAACATCATCATCACTCCAGTCTGCAGTTTACACTACGGTTCACCCTTGGTGTTACATTCTGTGGGTTCAGACAAGTGTATAATGACAAGTATCCATCATAATGCTCTCATATAGAGTAGTTTCACTACCTTAAAAATCCTCTGTGCTCTACCTGTCCACCCCACCCACCACCCCCAATCCCTGGCTACCACTGATCTTTGTACTTTTTCCATAGTTTTGCCTTTTCTAGAATGTCATATAGTTGTAATCACACAGGCTTCTTTCACTTACTAGTAGGCATTTAAAGTTCCTCCATGTCTTTTCATGGCTTTATAGCTCATTTTTGCTTAGCGCTGAATAATATTCCATTGTCTGAATTATCACAGTTTATTCAGCTAATAAAGGACATCTTGGTTGCTTTCCGAGTTTGGGTGATTATGAATAAACCTGTTAGAAATGTCTGCGTAGGGGCAGCTGGGTGGCTAAGTCACTTAAGTGTCTGCCTTTGGCTCAGGTTATGATCACAGGGTTCTGGGATCCAGCCCCCGCATCCGGCTTCCTGCTCCACAGAAAGCCCACTTCTCCCTCTCCCATTACCCCTGCTTGTGTTCCCTCTCTCACTGTTTCCCTCTCTGTCAAATAAATAAATAAAATCTTAAAAAAGAAAAAGAAAAGAAACATCTGTGTATAGGTTTTTTTGTGTTGATGTAGTTTTGCTGGGTTGTATGGTAATGTATGTTTATTTCTATAAGAAACCACCAAACTGTCTTCCAAAGAGGCTGTGCCATTTTTGCATTCCCACCAATAGTAAGTGGGAATTCCTTGCTCCACATCGTCATCAGCATTTGGTATTGCCAGTGTTGCAGGTTTTGGCCATCCTAACAGGTGTGTAGTGGTATCTCGTTGTTTTAATTTGCATTTCCCTGGTGACATAAAATGTGGGGCATATTTATCAATAACTCTTTGTCTATACGGTGTCTATAAGGTGTATGCTCTCTGTATATGTGTGTCTATAGGGCTTTAGCCCATTTTTATTTCTTTTTTTTTTTTTTTTAAGATTTTTTTGTGTGTTCATTTGAGAGAGCGAGCGAGAGCACCAGCAGAGGGGAGAGGCAGAGGGAGAGGGAGAAGCAGGCTCCCGTGGAGCAGGGAGCCCAATTCCGGCCAGATCCTAGGACCTGGGTATCATGACCTGCTTAATCATCTGAGCCCCCTAAGCGCCCCTTCAGCCCACTTTTAAGTTGGATTGTTTTTTTGTTGTTGAGTTTTAAGAGTTCTTTGTATATTTTATATAACAGTCTCTTATCACATACGTCTTTTGCAAATGTTTTTTCCCAGTCTGTGGCTTGTCTTCTCATTTCCTTGATACTGTCTTTTGTAGAGCAAAAGTTTTTCAGAAATTTAATGAAGTCCAGCTTATCACTGACTTCTTTCGTGGATCACATCCTTCGTGTTGTGTATCCAAGGTCATCTAGGTGTTCTGCTATGTTATCTTCTAGGAGTGTTCTAGTTTTGTCTTTTATATTTAGGTTGGTGACCCATTCTAAATTTTTATGAAGGTTGGAAGGTCTTTCTCTAGATTCATTTTCTTTGCATGTGTATGTCCATTTGTTGCAGCACAATTTGTTGAAAAGACTATCTTTGCTCCAATGTATTGCCTTCACTCCTTTGTGAAAGATCGCTTGACTGTATTTGTGGGGGCTCTTTATTCTGTTCCATTGATCTATTTGTCTGTTCTTTCACCAATACAATACATACCGTCTTCATTACAGAACCTTGATAATAAGTCTTGAAGTAAGACAGTGTCAGTCCTCCAGCTTTGTTCTCCTCCTTCAGTAATGTGTTGACGATTCTGGGTCTTTTGCTTCTGCATGTAAACTTTAGAATCCATTTGTCAACACCTTGCCGGTTTTTTTGAGAGCAATATTTCTACTAAGTCATTTCAAGTAAATCATTGATGTCTTCTCCGAACTTTTATACCATTGTCAAAATTATAATCACATGACCATTAAATCAATGGTGTCTCTCATTAATGAGTTTTTCTTACCTTAGTTGGTTATTCTCCTGTCCACAGCAAAGTACAAGGAGAATGGGAGAAAGCAGCATCACAGGGCCTTGAGGGATCCCATTCTATCCCTGCTTGATACAATTATGAAAGGCTTTCTGAGACCAGCAGGCAGTGGCAGAAAAAGCAAGCCTTTTCCTGAACATAAGATTCACCATCAAGAGTGTAGAGCACCTGGGTGGCTCAGTTCATTAAGTGTCTGCATTCGGCTCAGGTCATGATCCCGGGGTCCTGGGATGGAGCCCCACATTAGGCCGCTTACTCAGCAGGGAGCCTGCTTCTCCCTCTCTCTTTGCCTGTTGCTCCCCCTGCTTCTCTGTCAAATAAATAAATAAAATATTTTTAAAAATGGTTGGGAAAAAAAAAAGATTCACCACCAGAGTGGTGGTGGCAATGGCGGTAGGACTGTCACCCCCCTGCCACCTTTGGTGGGTATGTGATTCTCTTCTAAACTGTTGGAACAGGTTGGAGTATATATGCCCTTCAAGGCTTCAGCCATTTCCCTGCCACCTGGTTGCCCACAGCGCAGCTGCTCAGCGGTGCATGTGTAGTCAGCAGCAAACAGGATGAATGCTAAGCCAACACTGTTCCACAGCACATGTCAGGGCAGCAGGAAACAGAGATACCACGTCCTGTCCACCTCATCATCCAACGCCTGCCCTTCATGGGAGATATAGCCTAACCCCTGTCCGTCATATGACATACCTTCAGCAAGTTATTTAATCTCTAGAATTTTGATTTTGTCATCTATAAAATGGGAACAATAAACACCAAGGGGGCAGGCTCTTAAAAAGATTAAATGAGATGAAACATCCCTACCATCTCTCCTGGCACTTGGTATGCAATCAGAAAAGTTAACATCCTTCCAAATAGTTGGCATCCCAGAGAACGGAAGGAAAGAAGGAACAAAGGAATGAAGGAAGGGAAAGGCAGATTGTTACCAAGATACTGATGTTTAAATTTTACTTCTTTCCTACATCCTCACTAACATCCAGAGAAATTAAAAATACAGCAATACTGGGCACCTGGCTGGCTCAGTTGGTGAAGTGTGCCAGGCTCAGTTGGTTAAGCATCTGCCTTAGGTGGTGATCTCAGGATCCTGGGATCCAGCCCTGAGTCAGGCTCCCTGCTAGACGGGGAGTCTACTTCTCCCTTTCCCGTTCCCCTGCTTGTATTCCCTCTCTCGCTATCTCTCTCTGTGTGTTAAATAAGTAAATAAATAGTTTTTTTTAAAAAACTCATATATAGGGGCGCCTGGGTGGCTTAGTCGTTAGGTGACTGCCTTCGGCTCAGGTCATGATCCCGGAGACCCGGGATCGAGCCCCACATCGGGCTCCCTGCTCGGCGGGAGGCCTGCTTCTCCCTCTCTCACTCCTCCTGCTTGTGTTCCCTCTCTAGCTATGTTTCTCTCTGTCAAATAAATAAATAAAATCTTTAAAAAAATTCATATATATACAGAGTTACTATTTTTTGCCTGTTGAATAAGCAAGAATTTTATGACCGTTTCCAGTGGTGATGAGGGAGGGTGTAGCCTGCACTCCTGGCAGATACGTGAATAGGTACACATTCCATTTGAAAAGCAGTTCAAGATCTGTATCGAGAACCTTACAATGTCCTTATCCTTTGATCTGCTGAAGACTCTCCTAAGGAAATGCCTTTGATAGACCCAGAATTAGTTTGTCCAAAGTTGTTCACCAGAGCATTCATTAAGTTATAATAATAAAAATCTAGGAGTGGCTAGGTGGCTCAGTCAGTTTCATCCAGCTCTTGATTTCAGCTCACATCATGATCTCAAGGTTGTGGGACCAAGCCCTCTACACTCAGTACAGAGTCTGCTTGTCCCCCTCTCTCTGCTCCTCTCTAAAATAAAGAAATAAATATAAAGGTATGTATACACACACTGTAGAGTATAAATAGCCATTAAAAAATTTTAAGGGGCGCCTGGGTGGCTCAGCCATTAAGCAGCTGCCTTCAGCTCAGGTCATGATCACAGGGTCCTGGGATGGAGTCCTGCATTGGGCTCCTGCTCTGCGGGGAGACTGCTTCTTCCTCTACTCCTCCCCGCTGCTCGTGATCTCTCTCTCTCTCTCTCAGATAAATAAAATCCTTAAAAACTAATAATGATTTTTGGGGCTCCTAGGTGGCTGAATCATTAAGTATCTGCCTTCAGCTCAGGTCATGATCTCAGAGTCCTGGCATAGAGCCCCATATCAGGCTCCCTGCTCGCTCGGCGGGAAGCCTGCTTCTCCCTCTCTCACTCTCCCTGCTTGTGTTCCCTCTCTCGCTGTGTCTCTCTCTGTCAAATAAGTAAATAAAACTTTAAAAAATAATAACAGCAATTTTAAGACTGCCAAAGTGGGAAAATAAAATACAAGAATCTCTATATATTAACTGGGAAAACCAGGTTATAAAATTGTATATATACTATGATTCTAACTTAGTAGGGGAGTTATTTTATTTGTTTATTTTAAAGTAGGCTCCATGCCCATTGTGGAGCCCAACACAGGGCTTGAACTTATGACCCTGACATCACAACTTGAGCTGAGATCCAGAGTTAGATGCTTAACCGACTGAGCCACCCAGGTTCCCCTCTAGTTTAGTCTTGTATATACACACAGAGACTGGCAGGAGTTATACCACATCTTTTTTCTAGCTTTGAGATAAAATTGACATATAACATTGTGTAAGCATAAAGGTATAGTATGTTGATTTGATACATTTATATACTGCAAAATCATTATCACCACAGCATTAGCTAATACCTCCATCCTGTCACAAAATTACCATTTCTATTTTGTGGTAAGAACATTGAAGATTAGGATGCCTGGATGGCTGAGTCATTGGGCATCTGCCTTCGGCTCAGGTCATGATCCCAGAGCCCCAGGTTTGAGCCCCGCATCAGGCTCCCTGATCGGCAGGAAGCCTGCTTCTCCCTCTTTCACTCCACCTGCTTGTGTTCCCTCTCTGGCTATGTTTCTCTCTGTCAAAGAAGTGAAATCTTAAAAAAGAACATTGAAGATCTACTCTTTCACTGGCTTTCAAAGGAATATACCACATTTAACTTGTGTCTCCCTTGTTTTTTCCTGGGCGGTAGGAGTTGTAACAAATGTGTTTCCTTTTATCTCTTTGTTTATTTTCCAAATTCTCTCCAATGCATTACATTTAAAATCAGGAAAATGTTATTAATCAGCATAGGTGCACTAAATACTGTGTCCCTGTGAAGTGGCTGGTAATATTCTGCTTCATTCCCACAGTTGCTGCTGGACACCCATTCCCTAAAGATGGTCCTGCTCGATCTACCTTCCATTGGCTCACAGGTGGTGAGGAAAGCACCTGCCAGTTACACCAAGATTGTTGTGAAAGGCATGACCCGGGCGGAAATGATACTCAAGGTGGGGCTTATGTCTTCCTGGGGGCTTCTGTTAGAAGGAGCTGGTTATCTGGTGGCTTATTCCAAGTAGTACTGGTTTTCAAAGTATAGATTAGGGTCTGTCCCCATCAGTCCCAAAGGATTGTCTGCGTTCTTTGGCTGGACTAGATTTTGGCCTCATCAGATATTGTGGAAAGCCAATAGACAGTTACTCGGGGATCAGCAATTCTTTCTGACAAATGAATTTTTCATTGTAAAGGTAGGATTGTAGTAAGATTTGGCCAAGACCGGAATTAGGTGGGTTGTCGCCATGAATTAGTGTCTCGGTCAAGGATCTCTTTGCTTCTCAGTGGGAATTTCCGGCCCAGGTATCAGTGACTCCCTTCCACATAAACCCCTTCAGCTTTCCATACTCTACAACTTACAGAACTCCAAACAGATGTTACAGTAACTGAATCTAATCAGCAAAAAATCTAACAAATTATTATATGTGGGTGATGATGTTGAGAATGTCTGAAGCCTGGAGCACCTGCATCTAATTTTCACCTGCCCTTGTTGAAAAGGGTGATGGTAGGGGGTTTTGTGGGGAGAGAAGGCTGGAGAACAAATGACACAGTCATAAAATGTTCCTAAAAGTGCAGGGCTTGCAGGCTCGTCAGGTCTATTTCCCAAACAGAATGGCTCAAATGATGGCAGGAGTGAAAAGCAGCTATGGCACCTGAGACGTCTGTGGGACCAGGTGAGGGGTGGGCCCGAGGAAGCTGGAAGCAGCCTAGTCCATCTACCCCGCATAGCTGGCTTACCTGCCGGGAAGGAGAGCACGCAGCTTGGGAGCTATCTGAACAGAATGTCTGAGTGAACTGCCCCTTGCCCGTCTGTGCTCCATTCTCAGGGGTTCACAGCAAAACCAGTCCACTGCCAGAAGAAAATCAGACACTGCGTTCCAAAACCAAAGAGGAATGAACTTGAGGCTCACGATGCCATTAGTTTGCTTCTGTTTGTATATTAATTGACAGTTTAAATGAATGCAGTTAAGTGAAGTTCAGATTTTAAGTCTTTTTTAAAATATTTTATTTATTTATTTGACAGAGAGATCCCAAGTAGGCAGAGAGGCAGGCAGAGACAGAGGAGGAAGCAGGCTCCCCGCTGAGCAGAGAGCCCGATGTGGGGCTCGATCCCAGGACCCTGAGATCATGACCTAAGCTGAAGGCAGAGGCTTAACCCTCTGAACCACCCAGGCGCCCAGATTTTAAATCTTGAAGAGTGAGGCAACTTTGGGATTTTTGTCCTTTTGTCCCAATTCACTTAGATTTTTTTTATTATTTATTTATTTATGTTTTTAAGATTTTATTTATGACAGAGAATGAGAGAGGGAACATAGCATGGGGGAGCTGGAGAGGGAGAAGTAGGCTCCCCACTGAGCAGGGAGCCCAATATGGGGCTCAGTCCCAGGACACTGGGATCATAACCTGAGCCGAATGCAGGTGCTTAATGACTGACACACCCAGGCACCCCATAATCCACTTAGTTTTATGGCTTAACAACCCATCCCTCGGGGATGAAGATGCCTGGGGACAGAAGGAGCATGTATTATGAACCCCTGTCTCAAAACAGGAGACTCTCATTCAGTAAAAAAAAAAAAAAAAAAAACAGGAGACTCTCCAACGCAGTGTTTCACAGAATGGTCCTGATATGTAAAAATCACCTGGGACCCAGCCTGGGCCTTATGAGTTAAAATCTTCAGGAGGGGGACATAGAAATCTACTTAGGGGCGCCTGGGTGGCTCCTTTGGTTAAGCGACTGCCTTCAGCTCAGGTCATGATCCTGGAGACCTGGGATCGAGCCCTGCATCAGGCTCCCTGCTCGGCGGGAAGCCTGCTTCTCTCTCTCTCACTCCCCCTGCTTGTGTTCCCTCTCTCAGCTGTGTTTCTCTCTGTCAAATAAATAAATAAATAAATCTTTAAAAAAAAAAAAAAGGCAATCCAGGGGCACCTGGGTGGCTCAGTTGGTTAAGCGACTGCCTTCGGCTCAGGTCATGATCCTGGAGACCCAGGATCGAGTCCCACATTGGGCTCCCTGCTCAGTGGGAAGCCTGCTTCTCCCTCTCTCACTCCCCCCGCTTCTGTTCCCTCTGTAGCTGTGTTTCTCTCTGTCAAATAAATAAATAAAATCTTAAAAAAAAAAGTAAAATGTCTATTAAAAAAAAAAGCAATCCAGGTGATATTTGTGATTTAACAAATTTCAGAAACATTGCTCTCATTGAATTTAGAAATGAAATAGGCCATCAGGACATTTCTGAGCTTAGGATGGCTGTCGTTTAAGGACATCTTGCAGAGGGCACCTGGGTGGCTCAGTGGGTTAAAGTCTTTGCCTTCCGCTCAAGTCATGATCCCGGGGTCCTGGAATCGAGGCCTGCATCGGGCTCTCTGCTCAGCAGGGATCCTACTTCCTCCGCTCTCACTGCCTGCCTCTCTGTCTACTTGTGATCTCTCTCTGTGTCAAATGAATGAATGAATGAATGAATGAATGAATGAATGTTAAAAAAAAGAAAATCTTGCAGAATCTGTTTTGGGGTCAGCTTGCAAGTAGGGAAAAATGATCGTCTGCCTTCCGGTCATGACCTTTCCTGCAGGCCTACCCCTGTTTCTCTCCCCTGGTAGGTAGTGATGGCCCCTCACGAACCGTTGGTAGTATTTGTCGACAACTATATCAAACTCCTGACGGACTGCAACACAGAAACCTTCCAGAAGATACTGGACATGAAGGTTAGTTCAGTGCCTTGTTTTGTCCACACTCACACATCCTTGCACACTCGGTGGTTCTTAACTAGGGCGGGGAGGGGGAGGGGTTGGGGTATGAGCTCCTGGGGAACTTTCTCAAAGTGCCTCTGCCTGACCCCATGCTGCAAACCAGATTCTAAGAAATCTTCTGGGGAGAAGGCTCCCAGGCAAAATAACTTCCCAATGCTGCTGGAGAACCCCAGCTCCGTGGAGACTGGGGGCAGGAGTGCAGTGGGGAGGGAGTAGTGCCCTTCCTCACCCTGTCCCTTCTCTCTGGACTCCTTCTTTCTCTCCTCTTATCTTTTTTCCCTCCTCTGCTGTTCTCCTGGGCTGGCCACTCCCCAAAGAAAGTGTTCATCCTCCACCTGGAGCTAGTACACCCTTTGCACAACCAGATGCTGCACACACCCCTCCACCCCACCCCCCACCCCGGCCTTCTGGAGCCAGATTTCATGATTATCCTCCTTTGTCTTTCAACCTCAGGGGCTGAAGAGAAGCGAGCAGAGCAGCATGCTGGAGCTCCTCCGCCAGAGGCTCCCCACCCCGCCCTCAGGGCCGGAGGGCTCCAGCTCCCTGTCCTTGCTGGCCCCCACACCAGAGCAGGAGTCCTCGCGCATCCGCAAACTAGAGAAACTGATTAAAAAGAGACTGTAGCAGCATACAGAGGCACTTTTGTCCCCTGGCCCATGACCCTCAACACCCCGCTGCCTGGAAGCCATCCCCCCCTGCACCTCTCCTGTGCTCCCCCTGACTCTCAGATCATCAGTCTTGAAAGTTCGTGGGACGTTTGGGTTTGTTAATGAGTCTTGCCCATGACCTGTCTTAATTCACATCCTGATCAAGAAGCCAAGCAAGGGTAGGGTGATGGAAAGAGCTTAGTTGGTCCTACAGCAGAGGCAGTGGTGGGCTAAAGGGCCCTGCAGTCCACTTTTGTTCCTGGGCGGCTTTCATCTCGTCACATTGTCACTGGCCTCACCGCCTCACCTCTGCAGTCACATCATCGGGCTTGTGGCCCTGTGTCCCGTGCCTGTGCAGGCAGCTTGGGTGAGAAACCGTGATTCCCACCCCTTCCTGCATCTGCTGCTGTTTGAGGTTACCTCTGCAGCCAGGCTCTAAGACTTGTCCTCCATGCTCCGTGAGCTTGGCTCTGGGGGCCAAGATCATGAAGTAGCAGGTTACAGGTGGAGGACATTAGCCTTGCCTTGCAAAGTGGAGGCGCAGTGGAGGCTGGAGCACTCTTCCTTGTAGATCTATTTTCCTGGTACGTATTGTCATGACTAGGCCAGTGCACCCTTCCTGCTTCTGCATTTCCTGCAGTTCCCTGTCTGTGTATGTCTAATGAGAAATACCCACTGTGTCTCTCACCCAGGAAGATTGTGTCCTCTGTGCCATGGGGCTCCTGGCTTGGGAGTGGGGTAGACCCATTTCTGTACACTCAGTGCATGATGTAAGCAGATTATTTTCTCCATTTCTTTATTCCCACTCTGCTCCTGACTTCTAGAGAAGGGATGGCCCTCTGTGAAGAGAAACTAGGATGTTTTTCTAGAAAAATTGTCCAAGGCTTTGTCCTCAGATGAAGCTGAGGGACAGTGCAGGTGGCTTGGGCCCTCTAACCCCCTTCCTCCCCATTTATTTTCAAACCCAAATTACTTTCCAGAATGATCTGAAACAAAGGTGGTGTGAAATGCCAGAATGATCTAGGACTTTATTGCTAATGGAAAGAACCCAGGTCCATGGATACCTTAGGACAGAATGTTGACCTTAAACACCTGTTCAGAGCCTGGCCTAGCCCAGCACACAACCTGGCCCCTGACCTCTGGCCTGCCCGTCCTGTCCGCTGGCACAGAGCCAGCACAGCTTGGCAGAAGAGAACGGCCTCCTAGAACTGCTTCAGTCCTCACATCGTCCTGTAGCACGAGAACGGGCAGGGGATCAGGTGGCTGCTCTGATGAGCCAGGTTCGAAGGGAACCGAGCCCCAGCTCGACGTGGCCACGGCATCTTGGTGTGGACATTCTTTGGGAATTCTGAACAAGTTGCTGGCCAGGTGGGGAATGAGCTGAGGAGGAAGGAGGAGCTCTTCACAGAGAATGCACATAACAGTCCTCAGGATAAAATTCTTATATCAAATAGTACTCAAAAATGAGTTTTCAGGATAGAGGAAGTTTCCTGAAAATCCATAAAACTTGTGATAGCCACACAGGAGGACACTTTAAGGTTTGACTCTCAGACCAGGAACTGATCATTTCACGCCTCTTGTTCTCCAGTGCCCTTCCCTTTCATTAACCTCCCAGACTCAGTCCATCATCTTGGGCCTCGTTTCTTCCTCAGCTTCCAGGTTCCTCTTGCTTATCTGTGTGAATCTTACATGTCAAGCCTCTCAGACTTGACAGTACAGAGAAGAAAGTGTGGCCCTTGGCTGAGCTCTCAGGAAAAGCTTGCTAAATAAGGAAAGGGCGGATAGGGTGTGGAGAGGATTGGGCAAGCACGCGGGCAGGGACTGGGCGGCCAGGCAAGACTGCACTTTGCCACAGACAGCCATCGAGCTGCTCCGGTGACATCCTACCTCCCACACTAATGAAGATTAGCCTTTTCCTGCCCTTGAAAGGGGCCACTGGGCCCATCTATCATCAACCTGGGGAGCCGGGGAAGCCAGCAGACTCCACCTGGTTCTTGTCACTGTTGGTGTTTATCAGTGCACACTTCTCTTTTTGGTTCATTCCCGAAGAATCGTTTTCTGCACATCTCTGTAACACATTGAGACGTCAAGCTGCTGTTTTCCCCCAGTTGGTGGTCACAGCCAGGGAAATTGCTTTCTTGATTTATTACGTTGTCAGGAATCTCCAAGGAGCCAACAGATGTCAGGAGGAGTTACCTTAAATGCCTCATTGAAGGGGTCTGAGTGCCTATATGCGTCCTCTGAAGATCGAGCGTGTTTCTCAACTGGGGGTGCACATCAGAATCACCCGGGGCCTTTTTTACACCTAAGGTGCCTAGAGATTCTGAATCAGTATGTCTGGAGTGGGGCCTGGCATAGAAGTGATTATAATCTTTACCCCTTTGTTAAAAATCCACTACAATAAAATTAGATACTGTACCCATTCCTCCCCTCACTTTCTCTAACTCCTTAAAAAAAAAAAAACAAAAAAACTTTGAAGCCACATTATATGGGTAAAATAAATATTGATAATTTATAACTGAGAAAGCTCTGCTGTTCTTATTATGGACAGACTTCCTGCTGGCTGGCTTAAAAGGGCCCGGGCTGGAGAAAGTTCTGTTTGGATCATAACAGTGACACCGGAACCACAATGGACAGAGCATTTTGACCTCCGAGTTCACTTCTGGAATTGAAACTGCCACCACTCCCCCCGCCCCTCCCCACCTTAAGGAACAAAGAACTAGTACCCAGGACTTTGCCTGGCCCCCAGAAAAAGGTGCCTAGTCTCTTCTGCCTCGGATGGCTCTTCAATGCAGATCAAACGGGACTGAGAGCAGGCTGCCCAAGACCGGGGTTACAGCTGTGGGGCCGACGGGGTGAGCAAGCAGGTCTGCGGCTGCTGCCTGATGTGGGGCTGTTAGGCCAGCCTGTCCTCGATTGCTGCTGGACAAGGAAACCTGGTTCTCTGTTTGTGGAATGCTAGGGAAAATGCCAGAAGGTCACAGCTGGAAATGTAATTCCTCTCCCTAGGAAGAGAAATCTCCAAAATAGCTAGCTTGCTGAGTAAAAGCCAGTGTTTCACACTTTTTGTCTACTCCAAGTCAGATTTCTAAAAATAAAGTCATTAGAAACTGCATCAGGCCCTTTAAACAACAGCGTTGGAAACATGGCCGCATGAAAAGCTGGAGCACAGAAAGAGTCCGTGTTGCACTGTATGTAACAAATCCAAATTTCCAGTCTCGTTCTAGGATTTATCAAAATAGATAGCCTCTCAGACCCTTACAAAGTTCCATACCTTTGGGAGATAGCAGTTTCCTTAAAATAAAGGGACTGCGTTTTGTGTAAATATCTTTCATTTCCCCCATCTGGAAGTAATTTCTCGGTGCATATTGGAGCACGAAGTACTATAGTTAATTAAAGCATTACTGGATGTCTTTTGCTAGGGTGTATTTCCTCACTGTTGACAGAAAACAGAACAGACGATAGGAAAGAATCAGGAAGCCCGTGAGCCGTAGGCCCCCCTGCAGCGTTTCTCTTGCACCCCTGCCCCCTACCGAAGATGGGCCCCTTCCCTGACCGCCAAAGGAAGCAATGCCTGAAGACAGCCCTGCTCGTCAGCAGGGTCCTAGCATGTCCGGGCTGTGCTGGACACTCTATAAATACATATAAAGCATGCTGCTTCCAATTTGGAACCCTTCCTGTGCCCTGAATTTCTATCCTGTTGACTTTTCCTTCTCCACCTTGCTGTTCCAGTCATAGCCTGCTTTTCCATATGACTGCAAATGAGTTCTCTCCCGTCCACAGTAAGTTAATCCTGTTTCCTTAATAACTGGGTGGGCATTTTGCAGTGAACTTTTTGGGAAGTCTGATGTTTCTTTCAGCAGTGGAAAATCTGTTGCAGCACTTCCATTCGGTTGGCTTGGAGATCATTACCTAGTTTCCATTCTTTATTTTCACCAGCTCCCCACTTCAGCAGGGTACCCAGAGATCCATCTGATGAAAAAAGAAACCTTTCCTTAAAACCTTCTAGAAGGGCAAGGTGAGACGGTTCACCTGCCCGGTTGTCGTCCTTTGCACCTTCATAACTGAGCATGGGAGGCCCTGGATAGCAGCAGGATGGGAAGAAGGTGTCCAAGACCTGGTCTTCAGGACTGGTTCTGGCACTTTGACATCGGATGAGTCTTTGGTCCTCTGAATCTTAGTTTCCAGGGTCTGTGAAAAGGGGATTCTAATGAATCGGGCTGTGTACGTCACCTAACACTAGGTGGTGGGCACGTGCTCAGTAAACGGTAAGGCCCTGTGAAGAAGGAAGCATTCATTCATTAATACTCATCAAGCCCAAAGCCCCAGCAGCTGGCATGTCTGGATGGTGGGTGGTCACAAGGGCATGTTTTGTCGCTGGACTGACTTTAACCAATCTGCCAGTGGACCACGTAACCGAGCTGCTGTGTACTAGGAGCCTCTGATGTGGGCGTCGGAATAATAGCTAGTCTTTGCCTTCTTAGGTCATGCCCGTGATACCCAACTTACTCAAAAGTTTGAGGACTCTCCGAACCCTCTATTCCCCTTGCCCGAACAGCTGCCATTTTCATAGCATTTAGGGATTAACCTGCAGACATGGAGAAGAAAGCTTCCTCTCCGTATTGGCTCCTGTTGGCCTCCCTCCTGTTGGCAGGGCTGCCTATTGTGGAAAATGTGGCACGTTTCCTCTAATGCAAATTAGAAGGGTTGCCAAAGGCTGCCTTCCAAGTGAATTCTTTAGATACAGTGTCTGGTGTCCACAGACCAGATTTCAAGTGGCCACTCATGGCAGGCAGGGACAAACTCTTCGCCTGCCCTCTCCTCTCCCCGCACCCCCACTACCTACGATGACCAAAAAAACTACACAAGAATATCTTGGAAAAGGCAGAGATTCACCAGCTATTCGGTTTACTCTACACTTGCCCTTCAAAGAAGTTTAGACCTTTCCCGAGGCCAGCTGAATCCCGTAATCTGGGTTTTCACTTCCCTGGGGATAGTGATACAGAGAGTGCTAAGTGATAGAGCGATATTACAGTTAAACGGGACTCGGTGCTTTGTCCCCTGGGAATGTTTATCACTTCATCTGAGGGCTCTGGTAGCTTCTGCTCAGTAATCAAATGGAATCTGTACGCTTGGTGGGCCTCCCTCCTCTTGTTTGGGGTAATTTTCCCAAAAGTGCAAAATTAAGAACAGCTTCTCCAAAAACTAAGCCTTCACTTCTGAGGCCAAGACAAGTATTAGCAAAGCGGGCCGCCACCTCCAGGGGCACCAGGTGAAATGGAGGAGAGAAACTCTGTCTTCTTGTGCTTGTTTGCTTTGCGCTGATGGAAAAGGAACGTGGGTCTCAGGAAGAAGGGAAGCGGACCACCTGCTGGAGAACCCGCATTCCACAGAATTCTTCACAAGCTGTGGTTGGGCTGCCATTAGGTGGCAGATGGAAAAATAACAAATATTGTAAAAAGAAAACATGAGTTCACACAGAGACACCCCACAACCTCATACCCTGCTGTGTTCTGGGCGCAGCTCTTAAAGTGTTGGCAGGGCAGCTAGCTGGCTTGGTTGTCAGAGGAGGGCACTGACTACAGGTGAGGACCCCGCTGGTTCAGCCCCGGCTCTGGGTTGCCACCAGGCTGTCATGTGGCAGGCAGATTCTATCTTTGATCATGAGGGGGCCTGAGAGGTCTGTGCTAGTCCAGTGCTATCCGGGAACTAGTTACTAAGGATTTACTGCATCCCAAATACATGGCAATATCTCCGGGGATCAAAGTTCCTGTTAAGTAGGTATGATCGGCTCCGATTTTATAGATGTGGAGCTGGGGACCGAGAGGGCAGATGCTACTGAGGCTGTGTGGCTGGTGGGCAGTGGTATGTGGCCTTGACTCCGGCCTCTTACCTGCCCATGCTCTTCATGCTACACCTGTGGTTTTCAGATGTACGAGACACAGTTGTCGTTTTTTTCTTAAAATTTTATTTATTTGACAGAGAGAAACACAGCTAGAGAGGGAACACAGCAGGGGGAGTGAGCGAGGGATAAGCAGGCTTCCCGCCCAGCAGGGAGCCCTATGCATGCTGACTTGGGGCTCAATCTGGGACTCCTGGATCATGACCTAAGCAGAAAGTAGACACTTAATGACTGAGCCACCCAGGCGCCCCTAGAGGAGGTTTTAAGTATGCACTTTCGGGGGTAAGTTAGAATCACCCCTTCGTGGAGT
Organism: Spilogale gracilis; assembly: GCA_004023965.1. Lineage (NCBI taxonomy): Eukaryota > Metazoa > Chordata > Mammalia > Carnivora > Mephitidae > Spilogale > Spilogale gracilis. Next base: position 91,167 of record PITA01003981.1, read on the forward strand.
TCCTTTGGCCCCCAGAACATGTCTGAAGAGCTTGGGATTTCCCCAGTAGTCAGTCCAGAAGCTACTCGCCTCATTCGTAGCTACTGCACATGACTTTTCTGATCTTGGGGTGGAGTGGGGTGGGGCGGAGAGCAGTGAAACCTTTGGACAGGAAAGAGCACCGTTTCAGTTGAAGTTCACTCCCCGTTCAGCTTGTCTGAGCTGTCCCCCTAATCCTGTGTATGTAAAACCCTAGAGGCCCACTCCTGGACTTAGCCTTACCACTTGAGAAAGGCCATCGGAGGGCAAGGAGCCCCTAGGTGCAAGGTGGCTGTGTTCTAAGAACGAAACAGTGCCACTGGAATGGGCGGAGGAGGCTTCAGTACCATATGAAGCGAAGCCTGTCCTTTCAAAACACCCATGAGCCTCATGTGACGCCTGAGGTCCTATGTCTGTGTGTGCGTGCTTCACAAATGTCCCTAGACTTGAAACATGGAAATGAGAATGTGTGTTCTCCCCTTCCCTCCCCCTGGGGCAGCTCGATTGAAAAGGGTGCTAGGGCCCCAGGCGATGGGCGTGGGGAGTATGGCTGCCTCAGGGTGCCCCCCACAGCCCTAGAGCTGGGGGGATCAGTGTGGGTCCTTGCTATGTGTGAGCTAGTCCCAGGTCTATAGTTGGGAAGCCCTAAATTGGAGCATCAGTGTTAGGTAGTATGTGAATTTATTTGTTTTAGGACATTGGTCAAATTCCTTCACTTTGCAGATGGGAAATGGAGGCTCTGAGAGTTTCAGTCACTTCCTTATCCCCACTATGGTCCTGCCCACCCTCCCAGCCCTCATGCTACTTCTGTTGCTCTGGTTATTTCAAATGGGAGGTACAGCCACCACCTCCATCCCCCCACATGCATTTCTTCTTACTCAGCATCCAGTCAGCTACTTTCCAGAAACTTCTATGGAAGGTCACTGATGATCTTCTTGCTCAACTTTCATTCTCTGTGCACTCTCTGTTTATTTGATGAGTCCTTCCCCACCGCTGGGTGTTCTCCCTAACCTCCTTTGATGCCTTGCTTTCCTGCTCCCATACTTCTTGTTCTCCTTACCTGACTCTTCTTGTCCTGACCCTTGCCTGTGGTAGAACCCTGAGGTTTGCACTCCACACTCCTTCAGAGAGCGTGTCTCACAGGTGTAAATTCCAGCTGTGCCTCTGAAGTTTCTCAGATTTTTAGTTTGTGCCCTTCCCACTCAGTTGAGTACAGGTTTCTTGTATGTCCCATCATTAGCTCATGGGTAACACCTCCAGGTAACCTCGGCCCCCTTCCTGGAATTCCCCATTTCTCTATGGCACCACCTTCTGTTCCTTGTTCCTCCGTCTCAAAGCCTTAGTCACCCTTGACAACTCTCCTTGTCAACCAATATGGTTAGTTGATCATAAAACATTTTCTTGTGCACCTGGGTGGCTCAGTCGGTTAAGCGTCTGCCTTCAGCTCTGATCCTGATGCCAGTGTCCCAGGATTGACTCCCACATCGGGCTCCCTGATCAGTGGGGAGTCTGCTTCTCCATTGACCTCCTCCCCTCTTGTGCTTTCTCTCTCTCTCTCTCTCTCTCTCTCTCTCTCTCTCTAATAGATAAATAAGATCTTAAAAAAAAAATCCTCAGTGAAACTCTGTGTGCACCTATCTTTGCTTTCTTGTTTCTCACTTTTTGTAGGCTATTCTTCTAAAACTGTTCTGTTACCATTTAAAGGACACATTTAGGGGTGCCTGGGTGGCTCAGTTGGTTAAGCAACTGCCTTCGGCTCAGGTCATGATCCCGGAGACCCAGGATCAAGTCCCACATCAGGCTCCCTGCTCGGCAGGAAGCCTGCTTCTCCCTCTCTCACTCCCCCTGCTTGTGTTCCCTCTCTGGCTGTGTTTCTCTCTGTCAAATAAATAAAATCTTTAAAAATAAAAAAAAATTAAAAAAATAAAGGACACATTTAAAATGCACATTGAAAGTGTTGCTAGCCTTTGCCAAAACGTCCTCTACAGAGATGATTTCCCCATGTGCTCTTATTGACAGCACATGTGTCCCCACCTCTCCACATCATGGGCCAAGATGTTTTTTCCTGCTTCTCGATCTAGAGGATAGTGTTGTAGCTCTGCTTATAGAAACCCAGTAAGCAGAAGTTCCTCTTTGGGTTTCGTTGCATAAAACCAAATGTGACCCAACCAGGCCTATACCTTGCAGCAAGGAAGCTTCCCTATGAAGCAAAAGCCCTGTGGCTTCCCTTGTGATCAGGGCTCCTGGAGGATGTGCTTTGTTGGTTCATTCATGAAAGCAATGGTTAGCCTTTGTATATGAGAGAGGTAGTAGTTTGATATTAAATTGAGCCTCTTTCCTGTTCTTTATCCATTTGCAGGCAGGGCGTCCTATGTGCATTGTCCACAGGTGGGAACATAAAGAAATGTAATAGCTTAAATTCTTAGCTTTGGAGCTACATAGACTTTGGTGACTCTGTAGTAGAGAGGAAAGTCTTGAGGGGTCTTGAAAGCCGTGGCGGTCCATGCAAGAGTATTGGGATAGCATTGTGTTTGGGTTTTGTTTCTTATTCTAAAAGTGTACCTTTAAACTTTTTTAAAAAGATTTTATTTATTTGACAGAGAGACACAGCAAGAGAGGGAACACAAGCAAGGGGAGGGGCAGAGGGAGAAGCAGGCTTCCTGCCAGGCAGGGAGCCTGATGCAGGGCTCGATTCCCAGGACCCTGGGATCACGACCTGAGCCAAAGGCAGACTCTTAATGACTGAGCCACCCAGGCGCCCCTAAGTTTTTAAAGTAGTCTCTACACCCAAAGTGGGGCTTGAACTCAAAACACCAAGAGTCGAATGCTCTCCCAACTGAGCCAGCCAGGTGCTCCTACCTTTCCATTTTTAGAGCCAAAATTCTGGAGGACTTTGCCTACAAGCCACACCATCATCATAGTGCATTTTGACGTAACTATTTTTTTCCATTTTAAAAGAAAGAAAGTTTTGACTGTCAGGTAAGAAAGGAAAAACTAGAGGAAATATGACTTGGCTTAAAGGCTGAAGGCCACTGAGAAGAAATCACAAACCCCACCACTCTGGGCTGAGCCTTGTAGGGGTATAAGGGACACCCCCCTAAGTTTGAGGGAAATCCTGATCTAGAAGCCATGGCTTGCCTTGATCAACCTAGCAGACAGCAGGCCCCATAGAAAAGCCTGGAGGAGGCAGAAATAAGGTGCCTGAGGGAAAAGAAACAGGGTCTGAGGATGTTGTCCAGACAGGCTTATGGAAGGGTGAACCCGCAGAGTCCCTTATACCCCATCATGGTCAGGTGATGGCTCCCAAGCAGCCTGAGTTCCCAGAGGTAATAACAGGGCCAGCTCATTGGAAGGCCCCTTGCAGTGAGACAGCTGTGATGCAGGAAGTGTGGCTTATGGGTATGAGAAACAGAGGGTAGCCTTCTATGGCCAAGCAAAACAAGCTCTACCTTAGTGGAGGCCAGAGAAGGAAGGTGGCCATGGACCAGGCCCTCACCCCAGCCACCTCACCCCTCCTGCCATGATGTTAGAATAAGCCTCCCCAGGTGCCACACAGGCAAAAGAGGACTAGAGTAGTGATTACTTAAAGCCACTAGTCATTTTCAGAAGATAGGAAACTAAACTGAGTTAGCAAGGCAGTTCTCCATTGGGAGAAAATGGGGACACATGAGCTCAATTGAGTCTTGTTAAAAAAAAAATTAAAAGAATGTTAACTTCTCATTTGCCAGAGTACACAGTCACGAAACAATCCCCATCACAAGTGAAGGGGAGAACCAAGAGCTTGTCACCATGAACTTGACATGGCAGGTCCAGCCAAGAACATGGCTGGACTGAGCCAGTCACCCTAACTCTTGCTTCCCTTGGTCTCTAGAGCAATGTCTTCGCAGGATGCATGTCCAACTAACTGATTCCAAAGGGGATTGAGACTGGAGCCTTGCCCACATCTGTCATGCCCTCTACCCAATGAAGCTAAGCCAGGGAAAGATGATCACCAAATCTCTGCCATGAGGTCTCAAGATCTAGTCCAAGACTATTAGGCAAACGCAAGGAAACATGATTGGATGCCCACGATGTCCTTTATCTCTACAGTTTAGGCAGTCCTAGGCCTTCCTGGCTGAGGCCACCAAAAAGTTCCCGATGTTGACTACGAAGCAGGTGGCATTTGGTAAAGAGGATGCTTTACGGTCCTCCTACTCAGTCGTGAGCAAGGACCATCAGAGCTCCCAGCCTTGGCCTGTTGTTCCTCTGCCTTCTCCCCCTCTCTTCTTTGCCTGCCTATTTCTTACTTGGCCTTACTTTAAGATCAGCACGTGCGCTGCTTCTTCCAGAAATCTTTCCCCAAGCCTCACCTCCCTCCTTCCCCGAGCTGGGTGGAGCTCTCTATGCTCCCACACTCTCTACCTCTCATACAGTGGGCACTTGGTAGGTGCTGGTCAAATGAATGAGTCTTATGGGAGAGCAGACACCCAAATCCAAAGCAGGTTTTGGTAAGAGCTATCAGCCTTGGGAGTAGAGCTAAAATGTACTCTGGTGGAACGAGGCCACAAATAGCATTTCAACTAGGAGCACAGAGCCCCGATTTTTTAATGTTCATGTGTGATGCCACCCAGCAGCTCTGGCCCCAAGAGCATTCCAAGCAGACAGCATCGTTGCTAAAGAGGTTAGCTGACATCCCCGGGAGTCCACCTTTCAGTCTTCAAAAACAAGGCATTGAGGGGTGCCTGGGTGACTCAGTTGGTTAGGCATCTGCCTTTAGCTCAGGTCATAATCTCTGGGTCTGGGGATCGAGCCCCATGTTGGGCTCCCTGCTCAGCAGGGACTCTGCTTCTCCCTCTCCCTGTGCTCCTCCCTCCCCCCCTCATGCTCTCTCTCTCTCTCAAATAAATAAATAAAATCTCTAAAACAAGAACACAAAAACGAGGTGCTGAGATGGGACTTGGGTGATGTTTGCTGGTTGTCTGGTGGAGCAGAATTTCCAGCTCAGGCCGAGGTGGAGTATCCCATCCTCTTTCCAAACCGGACCTGGGAGCCTCTTTGCGAAGTCCTATGAGAAGTGGCAGAAGGCTGGGCCTGGCTCAGTGGGGAGGGATTTGGAATTCAAAGGGGGTTTTTTGGTTGTGTTTCTTTTACCATTCGATTGCTGGCCTAGCTCTGCAGGGTTCAAGTTCTAATCCTAGTGCGGGAAGCCACACAAATGAAGCCATGCTTCTTCAGGACCACCCTCCAAATTAACCTCCCCTCACCATCAGGATTGGCAGGGGTGCCCAGGGCTTTGGGTAATGCCTGGTGAAGGGCAATGGCACGGTACCCACGATGGCGTGGCTGTGACCTTTCCCAGGCGCCTGGTGGAGCCGATGGTGCTCTTAGCAAGGGCAGTCTGCCAGGGCGCTGTGATGGGACACTGTCACACAACTGAGCAGAGTGAGAGGCAGGGGCGGTGGGGGGACAGGAAAAGGAAAATTGACGGCAGGCATCCCTTGTGTGTGACCAGATTTATTTTTTTTTTTTAAAGATTTTATTTATTTGACAGAGAGAAACACAGCCAGAGAGGGAACACAAGCAGGGGGAGTGAGAGAGGGAGAAGCAGGCTTCCCGCCGAGCAGGGAGCCCGATGTGGGACTCGATCCCTGGTCTCCAGGATCATGACCTGAGCCGAAGGCAGTCGCTTTACCAACTGAGCCACCCAGGCGCCCCATGTGACCAGATTTATTTATGAGATTTCCAGAAATAATTCTCAGGGGTTGGGGTCGTCCCGCAAAAGCACAGTGCAAGAGGCAGGAAAATTCTAGTGCCCCTCCCCCCACAGGGATATGGCGTGGGAAAACACGAGGCGCGGTTTTTCTTTAGTACCTTTCCTCTCACCCCATGCTCCTCCCCCACCCCTGGCTAATTTACAGACGAGACTCAGAACTGAAAAACATTTCTTCAAAGGCACGTAAATGTCTTCAGCAAGTATGGAGAGTTCCCAGTTGCACATAACTGCAAACCACAGCCGCCTCCTGCCGCCTCTACTCAGCTTTGAACTTGGGGGAGGAGAGGAATGCACTTCAGGGCTACGGCTCCCGGGAAGGGACACCATGGCTCAGACCATGACAGTGGAGCCAACTGGCCGCCTCCATGGGCTCCCACTCAACCCCCACAGCCCCCACAGCCCAGGCAGGCCCGAAACCCCAGGTGGTCCTGAAACACCACAGTGTCTCCCAGCGGCCCTTGGAGTGTGACGGTGCAGACCTGCCATGTGTTGCCCAGGGACGGTGACAGCACACCCTTCTATCCTGCCTTTCTGCCAAGGAGCCAAGCGTCTTAACTTCAATTGCTCAACTCAGACAAGTTTTCTGGGCTGCAAGGCTTTGCCCAGTGTGAATACTCAGGATGGAGCCAGGAGTGCAAGTGTATTGATACATTTCCAAGGAGGCCATGTGCCCCAGCTCTTTGCAGAGTCCCATCTGGGTTTCATTTTGCAGAGGCCACGCCCTTTTTCTGTGTAACTAGGGAGCTTTTGGGAGCAGGATAAATTCTGTATCTGGGGTCACGGGGCTCTCCACACAGGGGACACCAGCCCGACTCAACCCCAAGCTGCATTCAGTTTCTAGGTTCAGTGTTGCCCACTGTGCTGGGCCAGAGGACTTTCCACCTGGCCCCCTGGTCTCCCGTTGAAAGGTCAGACAAGGAGCTGAGCCACCCAGGCACCCCAATGTCATTTCTTTTTTTATTGAATCTGGCAGGTCACTTTTGATGTTCTTTGAAAACTATCATCTTAGCCCTAAAATACTTAGGGGAAAAAAAGTTTAATTTTTTGGAAAGCATTTGGCTTGATAGGGGAGAAGATGAAGGAAAGGGAGGACCTGCTTCCACAGTAAGGCAAATCCACCGCGTCAGGAATTCTAGAACCCTGGGACCCAAGGGGCTGGGACGACAAGGTGCCATAGGGTGTGGGACACCAGCCATCATGCTGGAGCTCTCAGTGTTTTTAATCCACTGTCTGGCTGGGTTTACTGAAGACCAGCTGTTCCAAAACAATAAGTCGAGGCAGTTGGGGGCTGGGGTGGAGTTGGGGGGGGGGGCTTTCCTGCCCTGTGCTTGTTTGACTCAACTCCATTCAGGAATCTGTTTAATTTAGTGCAGACAAAGGGAAAATGCAAGACTGGCATCACGTTGGGCATCTTTTGTTCCTCAGACGCCGCTGAGAAAGGCCTCAGGCCAGAAGCCAAGTCTTGTGAGGACATTTGTCTCTGTGATCCAGGCAGGGGGGAAGATAGCCCTGGCCCGCTCTGGAAGGCCAGCGTGGAGAAGTGGCCATTCTTCAACAAGCTCTGGGGTCTTGTCTGGTGTCATGGAGATCCCTCCTGATTTCTAGGTGTGCCCCAGCTACACCTCAAAAGAAGGCCTGTCTTCAGAGCCTAATCAGGAGTGGGTAAAGGTGGGACCCATTGTCCTTCCCCAGTGCTGGTTAGAGATTTTTAAAGAAGCATCCTTGGGAAAGCAATCTGGAGTAAGATGAGGACCATGATGAGCTCTTCTGAAGGACGACCATATGAACTTACATTATGAGCCCGTTGCTCTGGCCAAGCCGACAGAGCGGACTTCCAGGCTGAGCTGCCTGGCTTCTGTGCAGTGACAGAGGACGTCCCCCTGACCTCGCACGCACTCAGGACACATGTGGTAGGTCGAGGTTGGATAAGTGCCGCTGTGAGAATATCTCTGCTCATCTCCACCAGGAATGCCCTGAGTTGACAGAGATGCCAGAACGTTCCCCACCTCCCCCCCTGGGCCCCCATGTGGCTTCCAGTCGGCTCAGACTTCTCTTGGAGCTCTTCGCAGACAGTCTGACAGGAGGGAACAAACCTGGGGTCTCTCCTCATTGTCTTTCAATTGGCAGGGAGCCAGTGGAAGATTCAAGTTGGCTGCGGCTTATGCAGAGGGAGCCCCTGTTTCCAGGGAATCTGGGTGAGACCATGGTCTCCAACTCTGCTTCTCCCTCAGTGTCCAGACCTGGGGCTGGATTTCTCTTTGAACCCCTCCTTCTCTTTGAGCTCATGTCATTCGAGGTCCCAGCCTGCGCCCACTGCAGAATTTTCCTCTGTGGTATGGTCACAGCCTGTTCAGTTTCTTCTGTGTGAATTGATGCTGGGTTTCTCTGTGGGGAAGGAGGCCGTGGTGGGCCATTGGCTTATGCTTCAGGAACCTGTGGGCAGTTCTCCTGAGCGAAGACCGAGGATGTCCTCTGGGTTCAGAAAGCCCTGCCTAATCTCTACTTGAAGGGTTCTTAGGATCTAGCTTGCGATGCTGGGGGGTAAATTCTCTCCTGGGCGCCCATCCTTCCCCTATCAATAGACCACCTTTTCCACAACCCCAAGAAGCACGGCCCTTCCTCCCATGATGCCCCTTGTTGGAGGCAGCCTGGGATGTGCAGATGGTGGGATCAGCATGGGGGTTGGAACATGGAAGGAACAGCCCCATACTTGGCCCAGCTTCTAAGGCACACTGTTAACACTACATCCTTGCACTAACCACCGATTCAAGACTGTGCCCTGTCGACTTTATAATCCATTCCCACAGGCCCTAAATGAATGAGTGACCTCCCAGTACACGGGAATGTTCCAGGTTTTATTTTCCAGTGAAGGGAATGATCCAAGGTAAGCTGCCTCGTGCCGGCTATGTGACTTGGACCAAGTTACTTCAAAATGTTAAATGAAGAAGGTAGGAGGGCTGAACTTTGCCAGGAGAACTCTAACGTTGACCCACTCTAAATTCTGGCTTTAACAAGGACCTGTTTTTGCCAGGAAGTAGACTGGACTGCCATTGTGGGGCATGCACAGAGCCCACCTCTCATCCAGCCAGGATGCAACGCCTCTCCAGGCTGGCAAACGCCAGCTGGGTCTGGGTGCGACTCCAGCTCGAAGCCCTGAGCTAAACACCCATCAGAAACTCCCAGGGGAGCGTGGCTGGTGGGAATGGGAGCTTCTAGTATTTACTGAAAATCATGAAGGGTTCTGTGAGCAAGAGTCCTAGATGTGAGAAGAGCCCAGTTCTACAACTGACAGCTACTGAATGGAGCTCCCACTGAGATGGAGACTCTCTGCCAAACTAAAGAAGAGAGGAATCCCTCAATCTGGTTTTTAGAAAGGAACTCCTATGAATGAAAACTGGAGCCCCCACCCATTAGAGCCCCTGGCCCATTAGACAGCCCGGGAGCAGCCTACTGGGCTCATGTCCCAGCCTGCGCCCACTGCAGAATTTTCCTCTGTGGTATGGTCACAGCCGGTTCAGCTGAGCCGCCAGACCAGTGTCCCTCTCCTGGAATCCCCTGAGGATACTCGGAGTAGGTCTTCTCCTCCGGGGCAGAAGTGAGAGCGGAAGACACAAGAGAGCCCGCAAGGCTGAGCCATGAGGCGGTTGGAGCCATATGAGGCGCATTAACTATTAATAATTTCCAGTTGTTTGCTCGCTGACCAGCAACTCCCCAGGCCTCCGCAGGCCAGGACTCCACTCCAACGCTACAGACCCCTAGCGCTCCACACCAGCGCCCGCCGGGCCCTGCCGGGGCAGGGCCAGGGGCCAAGGTGCCATAAGGAGCCTGGTGCGAGCAGCGTCCCGCGTCCACCTGCAGCGGGGCGCGGGGCGGCGGCGGGGCTGGGGGGCCTGTCGGCGCCCGGACCGGCCGCTCTAGGCGCGCTGGTCGGCAGCGCGGAGTGGAGCTCCGGCGGCGCACGGCAGGAGCGCAGCGGCCCCTGGCGCCCGGCCTCGCCGCTCAGCTGGTGCGGGTCAGTCCCCGCGCGCCGGGCGGGGCGGGGCCGGGGGCGGGGCCGGGAGCGCGGCGGTGGGCGAGACTCGGACGGCGAGCCGGCAGCCCGCAGGGAGGGCGGCGGGGCGGGCAGCGGCCCCGGCCCGCTTGTGCGCACCTCGCGCCCCTCGCTCGCCCGCTGCCCCCGGCCCCGGCGCGCTAGCAGCATGGTGGGCCGGTTGAGCCTGCAGGATGTGCCCGAGCTCGTGGACAGCAAGAAGAAGGGCGACGGCGTCCTGGACAGTCCGGACTCGGGGCTGCCCCCCAGCCCCAGCCCCAGTCACTGGGGGCTCTCGGCGGCCGGGGGCGGCGGCAGCGGCGGGGAGCGCGCGCCGGCCCCCGGGACGCTGGAGCCCGACGCGGCGGCGACCCCAGCGGCTCCGGTGAGTGGCCCGGCTGGGACCCCTTCCCTCCCCATCCCACCTGCAGCCGGTTCCCCAAGGGCCACTGCCAGCCTTGCCGGCCCACTTCGGGCGCGCTGTCGGCGCCGCCACCCGCCCCTCGGGACTTCGTGGCCATCGCGGGGAGCCCGGGGCGGGAGCGCGGTGAGAGCCTGGCCAGCTGGAGCCGGTAGCTGGAAAATTGTCATCGCCTGGGAGGCGCGGGAGTCCCGGGAGAGGCGAGCCCCCGCCTTCTGTTTTTGGGGTGGCGACCCCCGGTCCCCGGGGCTGCCAGGCTCCGTCTCAACTACATTCCTGTCCGGGCCGGGCTGGATAGGGGCTGGAGACACCGAGAAGGAACCACAGCCTTCTCCGTCCTGCGGGCCTGGCACCCTCGGTCTTTATCCCCCACCGGTGGCGCCTCCCAAGGACCTGCCCCCTCCTGGCTGGTCTTGGGGAGAAGGGTGTGTGTGCTTCAGCTCCCTGATTCAGAGAGCAAGTAGGGCCAGGCTTTGGGGACCGCGATAGTGGTGTGGGAGAAAAGTTACCCCACCAGCTTCAGCCCCCACCTTCTGTCACTTAACCCATGTCTAGCACTTGTTGGGTGGGAGGTCTTTTGGTGGATGGAAACTTGCAAAAAGGAAAAATTTTATTTGATTTCAAAGTTTTTATTTCTATTTTATAGTCTTTTTTGTCTTAGGAATCGCTCAGATGGCGGTGTTTGTTGCCTTTACCTAGAGCTCAGGGGAAGCCACATCCTGTCTACAGCCAGAGCTCAAATTGGGGCTCTCAGCCTCCTTCCCTTCCCCTCTGGGGATGGGTAGGTACAGCCCTCTCCCCTGCCCTGAAGTAGTCAGTGGCTGCTACTGTTCCTTAAAGACCTATGCTGTATTGATGGGCGTGGAATTCTGGGACAGCGCGGTGCTCTCTCATTCCCATTGGAACGCAGCACTTGCTTCGACTTGGCCCTTCTAGCCTCATCTCCCTGACCACAGGCAGATACATACTTGGGGTCCCTGATGCTGTCCCTCTACCTCGCGGCTTTTCCCTCTGAGCCCATCCCCTCCTGCAGCTGCTGCCTTTTTGACTTACCAGAGCCCTGCCAGCCCTTCAAGCCCAACTAATCACCTCTGGGAATTCTTCCTTGATGTTACCCAGAGCCATCCAGAATCTGTGGCTTGGTCCCCATTCTCTGGTGGCACCTTGTTCATGTGTCTGTTGTCATTCCTGATGCCTGTCCCATCTCCAGCCTGCACCTGGGCCAAGGTGTGTGCCCAAGGAGTGTCTGCTGGGTGGGCAGGGAGGAGGGAGCTGGTAAGGAAGGGCAGGAGAACTGAGGGCTTGTGTGGCTTCCCGGCTGCAGTGTGAGTGTGGGAGAGTTGTCCAGCTGCCCTCCTGCTGTCATCCCGCAGCCCCCAGGACTGCCCGAAGGTTCTCCCTATGTGGAGTGCCTGTAGCAAGGGAGCCGGGGACAGAGTAGGCTCACTGTCACCGCTTGGGGGGCTGTTCCAAAAGTTCTGCAGAAGCCAGTGCCCACACCTTCCCCTGCCCCTGTCTGCTGATCAGGATTCCCAGCCACAGCCCCTCCCCCAGCCAGGGTTTCCTCAGCCCTCCCCCAAAGTTCAGGAGCTGAACCCTGAGGACACTTTGCCCCTCCCTCACCTACCCTCATCCCCTTTGACTTTGTATTTCCACCCTATACCCTCCCTTGACACTGGCCTTGATAACACAAGAGTCTTGGAGCCTCCCTTCTAAAACTGCCTGCTTCCTTCTCTACCCTGGACGACATGGGGGCAGGGCTGCCTGGCCCAAGTGTGGATCCTTCTCTCAAATTAGGCCAAGAAAATGACAGATCACCAGTAAACCCAGAACCCAAGGGGCTGCTCCCCGTTGAACACTTACCACAGAAGCCCAATTCCAGTCAAATCAGGGGAAAGCTAGCACCAGTGTCTAGGACAGAGCTCTCCCTTATTCAGGCTCCTTGATGAACCGGAAAGTTCAGAGCCCCATCCAGGCCCAGAGCCAGTTAACCTCTGGGGATGTTGTGCTCTGGTTCTTTGAGTTTGCTGAGCAGCAGAAGGTGGTATGGAGAACTTTCTGGTGTTCATCTTACCAGTGAGTTTGTGGCTCCCGCCGTCTCAGCTGGGTGTTCATCTGGCCATCCCAGAGGCAGAGAAGGCACAGGGGAAGTCCCACTGAATCTTCAGTGTCAAAAAATTTCTGGTAGAATTTTTCCATTCTGGCCTTTTCTGAAGTATTGCTGAGACCATGACAGGGTTGGGGGATACATAACTGAGGGTTCTGGTTAGAGAAGCCCTAGGTCGTCAGTGTTTTCTCTCTGGCTTGCTGTGTGATGGTGCAATAGCCCTGGGGTCAGGACGCTGAGCTCCTTAGCTTCTCACAAAACCCCAGTGAAGGAAGGAGGCATCTCTTTGGTGTCCAGATAAGGTAAGGAGGCACGCGTTGTGACCCAGACCTCCTCACTTTCCAGCCAGAGCTCTTTCCATGCTGTGGGGCTGCCTTTCTCCGGCATCATTCCCAGGAGGGGGACACAAATCACAGTCGGTCCCATCAGCCGGAAGCTCAGAGCCAGACCCTCCCTCAGGGACCTGGCCTGTGGTCTAACTGCCTTCTCCATCCTCACAGAACCCAGCATCTCTGCCTAGCCCCCTGGCCTTTGCCTGCTCGCCAAGGCTGTGCCCCCTGTCCTTTGGCGAAGGAGTGGAGTTTGACCCCTTACCACCGACGGAAGTAAGGTAAATAGAGCAGGCCCAGATTGGATGGGAGTTTTTCATTTTTTCCTTGTTTACTTCAGAAATGAGTGCTTGTTATTTTTTTTAATGAGTTAATCACTAAAGCCTGCCAAAGACTATTCATAGTTTGTTGGGTACTATTTTGGATTTCTCTGTGCATTCTGAACAGTTAAATACATATAGACATGCCTTTTGAAATAAAAACAAGATCACGTTCTATGCAAAGTCCTATGACTTGCTTTTTGCCCTTTTTGCCTTTGCACATTGTGACCATCAGATGTGTACAGGTTTCTAATAAAATAATTCCTCTTTCTGGAAGCTGCTTGCCCGGCTGCCCCACCCCTGCTTCAAGGTGCTATATACCCTTGTCTCATATTACAGTTTCACTGGGCAGGTCCCATTCTTCCTTTGGAAATTGATCTCATCCAGGATTACCTGGGGGCAGAGACCCATTGAGAGCCACCGCTCAAGATCTGCCTCTTCAGGGAAAGGAATTTTACTCTGGTAGCTGGTGGGTTGTTTTTTTGTGTTTTTGTGTTTTTTTGTTTTTTTTGCTGGGGTTTCAGTTCCCTTAACACAAAGGGCCCTTTGATGGAGAACAGAGACAGCTCACCAGTTTGGGGGTGAGTGGTTCTGTCCTTTATTCCCGCGGTGCTTGTATTTTGAACAAAATGGACTTCACCACCTTAGCTTCTGCCCGCCTCTTACCCACTTGCTTCAGGGGAATAGATATTTCCATCATCCATCCGACCCACTGAAAAGAAAGCTAATTCTTACTCCCGGACCCATGGGTAGGGGCTGTGTGATGCTTTATGAAGCTAATTCTTACTCCCGGACCCATGGGTAGGGGCTTTGTGATGCTTTATGAAGCTCTAATAATTACTCAATAAAATGAACTAATGCTTTGCTTACATAAAAAATAATAATAATTGGCTCCCAAATTAACAAAGAAAGAACTAAAAAAAAAAAAAAAGTAAAGTAGCTGCTGAGAAACATGTTAATTTATTTTATGGAAATCAAGAGGGTAATTGGCTCTAATTGATAAGGTCAGATCTCCAAGTCTCTGGTTTCAGGGGTCTCCACATTGAAGGCCAAGGGGGACCAAGTACTAGTACTCTGTATTACTGAACTTTTTTTTTTTTTTTAAGATTTTATTTATTTGACAGAGAGAAACACAGCCAGAGAGGGAACACAAGCAGGAGGAGTGAGAAAGGGAGAAGCAGGCTTCCAGCCGAGCAGGGAGCCCGATGTGGGACTCGATCCCGGGTCTCCTGGATCATGACCTGAGCTGAAGGCAGTCACTCAACCAACTGAGCCACCCAGGCGCCCCTGTATTACTGAACTTTTAAGAATTCCCAGGTTCTGTCATCCTGTCACTAAAGAGCTGATGGGGGGGGGCTCTTCATCTCAGGGTCATGAGTCCTATGTTGGGCAGAGAGCTTACATTTTAGAAAAAGCAAGCTGATGGTGAATTCAGGGGACAGAGAACGCAAAGCATGGACCCCTCATGAGGGGGTAGAGCCTGCCCTGTCCTACCACTGACACACAGTGCCTGCTGTGGACACTCTGCTCAGTTATTTCTGGGGATGTTTCACAGAAAGAGGAAACAAGGTGCAGAGAAGCAGCGGCAGCAGGCTCCTCCAGCTCCCACACATGGGCGCTGCCTCCCGGGGCTGCTGCCTGCCAGAAGGAGCAGTGTGTGCAGGGTGAACGTGGGCATCTCGCACACCTGCCCCTAAATCCCAGCCCCACCGCTCACTCCTACTGTGACCTTGACCTCCGCTCTGCCAGCAGCCACTTCCTCTCTCTGGGGGTGGTTGGTTCAGTTAAATTAGATCCTCGGAAGAAAGTGCTTCCAACAGTACCACCCAGGAAGCACTTCCTCAGCTCCGGGCTGCTTGTGACCAGAGCAGCCCCCTCTCCCGGTTCACACCCCACCAGAAGATCAAGGTCACAGTGGGGTCCGCTGTGCCCCAAGCTCAGGGGAACGGCTTCGTGCTGCCTTCTCTCTCCTGCCCAGGTACACGTCGTCAGTCAAGTACGACTCCGAGCGGCACTTCATCGATGACGTCCACCTGCCCCTGGGCCTGGCGGTGGCCTCCTGCAGCCAGACGGTCACCTGCATCCGTGACTCCACCTGGCGCAGCTACAAGGCGGAAGTGCGCTTCGAGCCCCGCCACAAGCCCACCCGCTTCCTCAGCACTACCATCGTCTACCCCAAGTACCCCAAGACCGTCTACACCACGACGCTGGATTACAACTGCCGCAAAACGCTGAGGAGGTTCCTGTCCAGTGTGGAGCTCGAAGCCTCAGAGCTCCTGGGCAGTGATGGCCTCTCAGATGAGTGCTGACGGGGGCCGGGGTGGGCTCCGACCGGCCCTTCCTCTGCGCTCGAGTGGCCTTCGCACTCCAGAGGAGTCTGGCCTCGCCATCCCTCAAACCCTGGCCTGGGGAAGAAAACAATGTCACAGCCTCTTACAAACATGGAAGGAATTGGGTTTTTAAAAAATGTTCAGATTGGTCTCCAAAGGCGTGTATTTCTCGTTTGCCCTCGCATGGCTTCCCCCAAGTCTCAATTTGATGAGCAAATAGAAAGCCATCTGGATCAAAAGGAAAATGGCCCCGGTTTGAAATAGGGAGGGAGAAGAGGGCTCTTCTCCCGTTGGTCAGTTAGCCTGAGGACGAGTGTGGAGAAAGTCTCTGGGGTAGAAAAAGTGAGGTGTAAGACCTTCCAGGCCCTGGGTGTCTTCCCTGACAGCGGTGCTAGTTCCCGAAGCTATGACATCCATATGGGTCTAATCTGTGGAGAGCTGAGTTCCACTCCACCATTTATTTCCATTTCCAGAGAATTCCAGAACTCTCGGAATTCTTGAAATCCTTTTCATATCACAAAACCCCAAGCCACAATATAAGATGCCTTTTTAAGAAAAATAGAAAATGTTCACCTTGTTCTCCCCACTCCTCAGGAGACTCATGTCCACCAGGGCCCAGTGTGAGAACTGCAGCTTCAGTTCTGGGTCCTTCCACTGGTTGGGTCTGAGCTTGGACCCTGGCAAGGTGCCTTGAACCCTTGGCATCTGGTAATGTCCCCCCAGGGTTGTGTAACTCTCCTGATATGTATTTTGGGGTTTCCAAATACTTTCCTATTTTTTTTCATAAAGCAAAACATAGCCAAAAGAAACAGCATTTTGAAAGACTGTTTAGGGAAACCACTTTTGGGGACTCCACGAGGGTTGCCCCACCCAGGACTGGCTGGCGTCTGGGAGAGAAAGATGTAGGTGTTTCCAGTGACCTGCTCCCTCAGACCGTCTGGCTGCAGGAGGCCACCGCCCTGCACCCTCAGGATGGGTGTCCTCTCCAGGGACCCCGGGTCAACTTCGTCGGGGTCAACACCACAGAGGAATTCTGCCAGCGCCTTAAGTCTAAGCCAGAAAGCAAGAAAATCGCCCCATCCTTCCCTCCAGGTACAGGAAAAGTGACTTCAGGATAGGAATTGATGTCACAAGTCAAACTCCAAAACTTGGGCCCCGTTGGGATGGTACACATCCCAATGTAAGCGACAATCACGGCGTTCAGTGCACGTGGAGGACGCTTCGTGAGCTCAGCCGAGCCGGCCTCAAAAGCACAAGGGGCAGCTGGGCCAGAGGCTGCAGTGGGCCAGGCTGTCTGGCTTCAGCCCCCTGCCCACCCTGCCTCCCCACCAGCCCATGCCTCTTCCAACTGCCAATCTCTGAAGGGTTTGAAAACAACATTGGAAAAACAATCCATGAATATTTCCTTTGAATACATCCAAATTAGACAGTGTGCTCGAGAGTTGTATTGTAAACGCAGATCTCTGCTGTATTTTGGGGTTTCTGTTGATGGCTTCCGTGTGTCCTGGAAGCAGAATCGATAGCTGTCTGGGTGCCCTGGAGCCACAGTGGGGAGTTACGTTCCGAGGAGGGCAGATATGAGGATGATCACTCTCACTTAAAGTCACTGGAAGCCTCTAGAACCAAGCTGTCCAGCGTCATCTTCGGTTTCAGCATTGTGCGGTCTGTCATGCCCCTAGCCGTTGGGACGCAACCCTCGGCAGAGCCTGTGTGTGGGTCTGTGGTCCCAAGTTCGCCACAACAAAGCTCAGTGGGGACCCATAAAGGGGGCACTCCTGGACTCCAGGACCTCCCTTCGTCATGCGCAGTGACAAATGCTGTCTGCATTTGGAAGAGTAAATTGTGTGGCATTTCATAAAATGGATTTTTTTTCTCTCTGATTTCATAATCTTGGCATTTAAGACAAGTGGTAAATGTCATTTTTACATTATATAAAGAGAGAGTTCCCAAGGCCTTGTCCTGGCCCAATGGGGACACATGGATGAGCTCAGAACAACATTGTGGGCAGTGTGGCAGCAGCGACATATGGGAGAACATGGCCTTTGTAGACAGCAACGTTTTGAGATGTCCATATGAGATTTTGTGTTTTGTTTTGGGGGTTTGAGTTAAGTTCGGACAAAGCATTCTAGCTATGGAGAGGATCTGAAATCTATCAGGGAAGTGAGTAGAAGGGAGCAATTGTGAATGTGTAATGTGAATGGAAAAGCAGGTTCCAGCTTAAGTGATTCACTAGGGAACCAACTGCAGTTCTTTCCAGCCCTTTTTTTTTTCCTTCGAACCTGCTTTGCTGCAACTTGCAGGACAGAAGCAGAGAAGACAGTGGGACACTTCACGGTGGATCGGATGACACTGATCTTGGTGGACTTGTGTGAGTTTACGAGGCAGAAGTGATGACTTTTAAAACTCATTAAAACCAGCCATTCCTAAGTATCTCTGACAGATATAGTTTAATTATTAATTAAAAAGTCTTTTTTTCTCAATCTCTTAAATTATAGCTTTCATGCAAGTAGGATGATTTGTATTTTCAGAGAAAAGTTGTCTTCTTTTCAAAGTCAGACCTTTTAAAAAGAACGATTACCTTTTCATTTGACTCTTTTCCTGTTTCTAACCTTGGGAAATCCAGAACAGTATTTGGCAAAAACTATTTTTTAAATTTATCTTTGACATCTGTCCCATTCCATTTTGCTTTGTGACCTCTTCATTTAACAATAAATTATCTTTAAAGAAACAAAACTTAGAGATGCCTCTCTTTTTTACAGTAAAATTATAATGTTTTGGGGCTCCTGGGTGGCTCAGTTGGTTAAGCGACTGCCCTCGGCTCAGGTCACGATCCTGGACTCCCAGGATCGAGCCCTGCATCAGCAGTAAGCCTGCTTCTCCCTCTCCCACTCCCCCTGCTTGTGTCCCCTCTCTAGCTGTATTTCTCTCTGTCAAATAAATAAAATTTTTCAAAAAAAATTATGTTTTGGTGAAGAAATAGGAGAAGAACACCTCATCTTGAGACATTTTAAGATGCGATTGTGTTTTAATACCTCTGTCTGGAGGAACGTTCCCCTGGGATATGGGAAGATTTCACAGGGACCCCCCCCCCCAACACAGATAGTTTTAGGGATCTGTTCCCAGATTCAACGTGTACTCTTTGCTAAAATCCATCTACCCTGAAATTATGACAGGGCCAGTCCTTCCTTCCCGCCGCCTCTTTCAAATTGCCTTTCTCCCATTTTGTAGAAGAAATACATGTGTTAATCTAGCACATCCTTACTAGACTGTGGGACATTGCTTTGGGCTGGACAAACCTACACGCACTGGATAAAGGGATAGTTAGAAACACCAGGGTCAGGGCGCCAGGACCCCACTGTAGGGCTCCTCATGTCTCAGTGTCCTACACAGACTACTGTCAAGAATGAAGTATGGGGGCAGAAACGACATTGGCCTGCAAGATCTTACTTCCAAGCCGGAGTGATAACAATTCATTTAATACCTACAATCTCTTCGATCTCAGACCATTGTCTTCCCTGAAGGAAAGTCCCTTTGGGCAAAGTGTTGATAAGAGAAGAGTTGATAAGAATTATCAAAAGTGAAGGCATCTTATTTCATTCAAGTGTCAAATTCACGGCAAGGCTTGGTGGCTTATCTGTTAATCTTTGAGTTACAGCTTAAATATGTCCCAGGAATGCATATAATTATGTATGTGTATTTTTTTAACCCAGTCTCTCCCTCTCTCTCTCTTTTTTTTTTTAAGATTGTATTTATTTGACAGAAACACAGCTAGAGAGGGAACACAAGCAGGGGGATTGAGAGAGGGAGAAGCAGGGTTGCCGCCGAGCAGGGAGCCGAGGTGGGTTTGATCCAGGACTCTGAGATCATGACCTGAGCTGAAGGCAGATGCCCAACAACTGAGTGACCCAGGTGCCCCAAGCCAGACTCTTTTTAACAGAAATTAAATCTAATTTGGCTGGCTGGGATGACAACAAGAGCTAATACAGCCACTTAGGTTTTATAGTGTAAATTTCCCATAAAATGAATGAGCTAATGGCAGTTCCAGGGTTATATTGGAAAAATAAAGCATGTGTTTAAAGCTATAATTGTGTGTGCATGTGTATAGAGAGAAGAAAACATGTTTATAATATTTCAATTTTCCCTCAAAAAATACCTTTCCAGGGTGCCTGGGTGGCTCAGTTGGTTAAGCGACTGCCTTCGGCTCAGGTCATGAGCCCGGAGACCCGGGATCGAGTCCCACATCGGGCTCCCTGCTTGGCGGGAAGCCTGCTTCTCCCTCTCTCACTCCCCCTGCTTGTGTTCCCTCTCTGGCTGTGTTTCTCTCTGTCAAATAAATAAAATCTTAAAAAAAAAAAATACCTTTCCAGGGGCACCTGGGTGGCTCAGTCATTAAGCGTTTGCCTTTGGCTCAGGTCGTGATCCTAGGGTCCTGGGATCAAGCCCCGCATCAGGCTCCCTGCTCGCGCAAGAGGTCCCTGCTTCTCCCTCTCTCACTCCCCCTGCTTGTGTTCCCTCTCTAGCTGTGTTTCTCTCTGTCAAATAAATAAATAAAATCTTTAAAAAAAATACCTTTCCAAGCATATCAGATTAAGCCCATACCTCAAGAGAAAAAGTAGTCAGTGTAATTAATAATATGATAAATCTTAGGAAGCCATTTTGGTAATACTTCCCAGAAATGTGAGAAGGGGATGATTCTATTGATAGGTAACAAATCCTATTGCAAGAAATACCTCTCCTCAAAAGTGAATTTTTTTTTTAAAGAATTTTTATTTAATTATTTGGCAGAGAGAGAAATCACAAGTAGGCAGAGAGGCAGGCAGAGAGAGAGAGAGGAGGAAGCAGGCTCCCTGCCGAGCAGAGAGCCAGATGTGGGCCTAGATCCCAGGACCCTGAGATCATGACCTGAGCCGAAGGCAGAGGCTTTAACCCACTGAGCCACCCAGGCGCCCAAAAGTGAATTTTTTTTAAAGACTTTATTTTATTAGAGAGAGCACACAAGTAGGGGGAGTGGCAGGCAGAGGGAAAGGGAGAAGCAGGCTGCCCACTGAGCGGGAACCCGACATGGGGCTCAATCCCAGGACCCTGGGATCATGACCCGAGCTGAAGGCAGCCGCTTAACCTACTGAGCCACCCAGGCACCCCCAAAATTGAATTCTAATTATTTTATTTTAGAGTGTAATCACTACAAGGTGTTGCATTCATAATGCTACTTCCCAAAGTGCTTTCTATGGAATAAATAATGTTCTATGATCAAATAATTGGGAAAATGAAAAGCTAAAGATAACAAAACATTTATGGCAGGGCTTCATGGAACACCTGCCTCAGTCAGCTTTTGCTGTGTCACAACCACAGAATCTCAGTGGCGCGCAGCAGCAGGCACTTATTTCTGTGTAAAAATGTGTAGGTCTGAGCGGGCAGTTCTGCCCAGGCTGGGTGTTGAGTTCAGGTTTGTTCTGCTTGTTCGTGAAGCAGGCTCCTCAGCTCCTCAGCTCTTAGTCCCAGGTGACAAGGAGGCACTTTTTCATTTGGCCCCAAGGCCCCCGAACCACCAGACGTTGAGACCCTGGCTTCATTTCTCCTACTTTCCCTCTCGCTCCAGACCCCTGTAATTTGTTTTGTGGTTCCTTCAAGTTATATCTATTGGCTGTCCACATCTCTTTGTGAAACTCACCGTTGGATGAGATGAGCACTACACCAGCACCAGGATGGTCTCTCCAGCGGCTGTGCGGCCACCCCAACCTAAATACCATTGCTCAAAACTCTTCCAATGGAGAGAGTGCTTTCTAGGGTGAAGTGCTACTCCAAAGGCTTTACATAAGTACTGCATTTGATTCCCACAGCACTCAGGTAAGTAGCTGCATCCCCGTTTTCAGATGTGGGAGGCTAGCGCTCAGAGAGGTTAAACAATTCCCCCGAGTTCACACAGCTAGCACTTAGTGGGAAAGACATAAATTCAGCTCTAATGTCAAAGCTCATCATTGTAACCGCTGCACCAGGATATCTCATAGCAGAAAGGTGACCACAGGCCATCCCCGCTCTCACTGTCCATGAGAGACACATTGCAAAGCGACCACGGCATCCAGTGGCCTCAGACTCCCCCATGCACTACACACACAGAGGACACAGGATGTGAAACCCGGTCCTCCACCCTCTGCTGTCTCTACCTTGAGCCCTGGGGCATCAGGCAAGGTCCTCTGGCTGAGGATTGACACCTGTCCCGTCTCCTCCCCATGGGGACACACCAAAGCCCTTGTTCCTCTTCGCTTGATTCTATAGGTGTCCCTCAACCTGGACAGCAGCCCAGGGAGGGCCGCCCTTGTCTACTCGAGGGCACCTGCTAGAGGTGGCTGCTAACCTAGACAGTCTAGGGGGAACAGGGCTCCTTTTGCTTTTTTTTGCCACAGTATGGAGACAACTCTTTAAGTGGCCATTTAAGGACAGCTGGGGCTAGCAAGGACCAAGATGACCAAGATGACCACTTTCACTTCACTTTCCAAAAAGCATTCTGTAATGGTTTATATTGGCTTTCAACTTCTCCCAAGGACAGTGCAGGTCGTAACTCCTTGGAAAGCAGGAACCTGATCCTCAACCTCCACTCTGTCCCTCTTGGGCCCTATATCACGTTGCATAGAGACTATCCCATCCCCTGGACCTCCTGATCTGCATCTTTGTGCCTGAGGAAGGCCTCTAGGAAATGTCAGGAAATTAACACCCCCAGGACCATCCCCCTAGCCAAGGCGTATGGGCAGCAGAACCTCCAGCTCCCTCAGGTTCAGGTGGGATAATCCTGACAATGTTTCCTCGTGGGATTAAGCTCCAGTTACCCAATATGGAAACTGGTTTAACTGTGTCCCTGAATGGGCTGTCTTCCCCTCCCTGTGCCTTCCCTACTGAGTTTTCCTTTAGTTCCCAAATAACCTATTTCCATTTGAGTCTTTGTCTCAGGGTCTGCTGCAGGAGAACCCAAGCTAACATAACATATTGGCCCCCACTCAGTAAATATTGGAGCAATGGAAGAAGAATAATTTAAGACAACTAGTATAGTAGGACCTCCCCCCCCTAAGATTTTATTTATTTATTTGACAGAGAAACACAGCCAGAGAGGGAACACAAGCAGGGGGTGATTACACTCTCTCACTCCCCCTGCTTGTGTTCCCTCTCTGGCTGTGTTTCTCTGTCAAATAAATAAATAAAATCTTTAAAAAAAATAAAATGTTTTTTTAGGGGATTAGAGGAGCAATATATTTTTTTTCACAAAGAATATACACAGAAGCAAACTAAGCACAATGAAAGGTGTTTGATGTCATTTGATATTAGATATATATATAGATATATATTTATAATATATATTTTATATAGATTTTACTTCATTAAAATATATACATTTATAAAATACATATTATATAGTATATAGTATATAATTATAAATATATATTTTATTATAAATATACATATTTTAAAATAAAGTATAATTGGTATGTAACATTACATAAGCTTCAGGTGTTGGATCCTACAAGGTGATCACCACTGCAAGTCTGGTTACCACTCATCACTGAGCCCCCTTACCCGTTTCCCCCACCCCCAAACCCCTTCTCTGGAAACCACCAATGTGCTCCCCAGGAGGACCATATTTAGAAGAGAAGCAATACTCCTTTTAAGACTTCTCCTTCTTTAAGCGCCTGGGTGGCTCAGTTGGTTGGGCGACTGCCTTCGGCTCAGGTCATGATCCCGGAGACCCGGGATCAAGTCCCACATCGGGGATCCCTGCTGGACAGGGAGCCTGCTTCTCCCTCTCTCACTCTCCCTGCTTGTGTTCCCTCTCTGGCTGTGTTTCTCTCTGTCAAATAAATAAAATCTTTAAAAAACAAAAAAAAACACAAAAAAACCCAAGACTTCTCATAATTATCTCCCAGGGATGGAGTTCTAGAACTCAGTTATTTTGATGACCACATAAGGGCAGGGAGTGTATGTAATTTAAAAAAAAAAGCCTCCCGGATATTTGGGGCATTTTCCCTGGGCCTCAAGAAGCATGCTGTGTGGAGTTTCACCCATTAAATTAGCTTAAGATTAAGAATTGATATAATCTACATACTTTCTCTTTTAGAGAAGATGACAGACATCTGTGATGAGAAATTAAATAACAAAGAGATGCCAAATTATCTAAGAAAAAAGAAATTCAGAAAGAGTTTTGTCTGTTTCTGGAACTGTGCCTTCCCCTGGCCATGGCCACGAAAGGCGCCCTGGTGGAAGGAGAGGCTGACCTCATTGACACACCAGACATCTGCTTCCTTCAGACGATCTGATTTCCTTTTATTATTATTCTTTTGTAACACAAAAACTGGTGGTGCGGGTAAAGCTCGGGGCTGGATTTTCACTCTGGTAGAGCTGCGGCCAGGTCAGAGGGCAGCAGCTTGGGAACGAGGCTGCCTTCGAAGCAGTGGCTGGACGGGTGGGCTTTCGGGGCAGGCTGCCTGCCTTCAGGGCTGCTGTCTTTATCGCAGATGTACAGAGGGTTCTCAGGGCTCTCCCGGCCACCCAGCTCAGAGTGGAAGCGCTGGAGGGCCAAAATCCGGTACCGCTTCCTCCGGTTCAGCTTATATACGCGAATCCTTTCTTTTTCCGCCTCTGGGTCGGCAAGAACTCCATCCCAACGCAGGCTTTCGTTGATCTGGTTGGAGAGGTTCTCTTCTATTTCAGCAAAATGGGGGAGACTTACAGTGGAGGAGTGAGGCGGGATGGGCTTGTTTTCACCTTTGTCCTGTTTGTGCTCTTGCCTGGGGCCATGATCTTTGCTGGGACTTAAGATGTTGTGAAAGGATGAGGATAGCTGCTGACTCTTCAGGCCCCGACTCTGCTGTTTATCTGCTGAGCAGACCAGGGGGGTTAGGCCGTGTGGTCAGGCCTGCCATCAGCCTGCGCAGGTGTGATGCCCAAGTCCCTGAAGATGTAAGGGGATGGAGACCCTTCCTGACCTAGGGCTCAAAAAGCCAAGCTCACGGGCTTTGTACACACCCACTGGCTCTAGGCCTTCCATCAAGTCCTTTTGGGGAAGGAGGAACCATTATCCAAAGGCTGGGTCCTTTGGATAAAGGTTATCAGCCCTATTTTCTGGGTGAGGAAACTGGAACTCCAAAAGTCTACCTTACCAATATCACATAGTGAATGGCGGGGGTCAGGATTCGAACACAGGCCTGACTCCCATTGCCCTCTTCCTGTTTTTTCCACCATGCCATTCATGCTCTGTATCTCATCCAAGTACCTTCCGGTTGGAAGAGTCTGGACTTATTTACGATGGGAGAAATGGAGAACAACAGAAAAGCTTCCTAAATCTGAATGTGGAAAGCAGAATGATGCCCAGCCAGGAAATACTTCTGCTGTGTGACCTGTACCGAGTATTTTTTTTTTTACATTAATAGCATTTCTGAATTATAGAGCTCTCATATAAAATACTTTAAGTTGTGGTTCTTTCATCAGCTCATCTTTCTGCTTTTGGAGAGACAGAAATTCCTGCTCCCCAAAAAAAGAGAAAATAAGAAAAAAATCCGCTCTGGACATTTCTATACCTTCCTGTTCCTCAAGAACTCTTTGGTACCCCCTGCTGACCATATGAGTTACATGCCTACTATAATTTCCAGAGTCAGAAACAAAGCCAAAAAGACAATTAAGTTTCCTAATTTGGTTTTGCAGATACACGTGGTGCTTTTTGACCTCAACTCCAGAACTTTTCTCTTGCCTTTCTATGAAGATTCCACCAGAAGAAGTCATTATCATCTTCCCATTTCTCCCTTTCCCAAACCACAAGGATGAGGAGAGGAAGGCAGCCACTCCCATCTGCTTCCAGTGTGCCAGTGGCGCCGTTTCTACATGCAACAGGCCAGGGACCAGAAACTTGAAGCAAGGACTACTCGTGCTAGAGGTCAGAGCCACCTCCCTGACAGTCAGAGCCCCAGAAGGGGACCACACTAAGTGGAAACTTAGCACTCACAGGCAGGCGACTTCTATGTCACCACTGCACTCCCTCTCTATAAACTGCGGGCTCAGTGCCTTTGTCAAGAAATCCAGAGGGTTCTGGGAGAGACACTTGGTGGGATATTGGCATTCTGTGGGCTTGTGGCAGCTGTGGGTGTGTGTAGGTATGGGAGGTGTCCATGGGAGAGACTGTAATGAGAACCTTCCTGCATGTGGTTGCAGCAAGTGTCCAGGAAGTGTTTGGGGGGTGGGGTTTATATACCTGAGTGTGTAGCCAAGTATACATATCTGTGTGTAGCCTGGGAATGTGTGTGCTGGGTAGGATATCTGAACTTTAGCTTTATTTGGTGATTATAATGCTATAAGGGGATGTTGTTGAGGGTGCTGGGGATTACGAGAGTATGTAGCAGTGACTGGTGTGGTGGTGCGGGTACAGCAGAGGGCTGGCCCTGGTGAATGGGGCGTGGCAGGAGATAGCCCCCTGCAGGAAAGATATTTTCTATGCATTTACAGTAGGTCTATATAACATCGAGAGGGCAGGTGCTCCTAACACAGGCAGAAAGCAAAAACCTGTTTCTGTGCCTGTTTGTCAGGAGTGTCTTAGTATCTTAGACTTGGGGAAAGTGTGTGAAGGGCACCTGGGTGGCTCAGTTGGTTAAGCAACTGCCTTCATCTCAGGTCATGATCCCAGAGACCCGGGATCCAGTCCCGCATCAGTCTCTCAGCTCCACGGGGAACCTGCTTCTCCCTCCGACCTTCACCACTCTCACGCTCTCTTGCTCTCTCTCTCAAATAAATAAAATATTGAAAAAAATCTTTTAAAAAAGTCTATATGAAGACGAGGGGAGCTCTGTAGGAGGGCTTGACATATCTGTGGGGAAAGTGTGGTTATTTAAGATTCTGATTCTTAACTGAGGGATTAGGAAAGTTGAGAGTGTGTCCCTGCAAAGCTCAGTTGCTGTGTGGAGCTGGGAGGCTCTGTGGGAATAACGCTGGAGATGCTAGGGATCTCTGTAGGGTAGAGGGTCTCCATGAATGTTGAGAATTCTCCATGCAGGACTTGGGGTTTCTGTGGACATGTATGGTTTTTACCGGCAGGGCTGGGGCATCACCGTGTTACATTAAGTGGTATGTGTGGGGAGCGGGAGGACCTCTGTTTAGGACTGGCGAACTTCTGTCTCTGGTCTGCAGTGGTCCCCAAGTAGACAGGGGGGCGGGGTCTCTGTGAGGAGTGGGGATAGGTGACACTGGAGAAGAAACTGGTATGGAAGCCAAGGCTGCTGCGCTCGCTGCTCCTCTTACCGTCCGCCTTGCCGGACCCCTTGGTCTTCTTCTTCTTTTTCTTCTTCACCTTCCGTTTGTTCGGTTCTGAGGCGCTGCCTGCAATGGGGGGCAGTTTGGCCCCCAGAGAGCCCGCAGTGCCACCCTCTCGCTCCTCCTCGTCGTCCTCGTCGTCCTCGCCCTCTTCGCCGTACCTGGACGCGCCCACTGCACTGCGGCAGTCCATCCGCCCTCCGCGCTGCCACCTGAGCCAGGGACAGCCCGAGACCCCTGCCACCGAGCCCGGGGCGGCAGGAACTGAGCTCCCGGCTAGAGCCACGCGTTTCCACGGCGACCGCCACACACGGCGCGTGCGCAATCCGGCAGCTACCGCCCTGGGGCCGCCCGGGACCGTAAGTGTGCGCATGCGCCTTTCAGCCTGCGTGAGACCTTAGCGCAGTCTGAGGTGCGTCGGGGAGGCGTGAGTAGAGAGTTTCTAAAACTTGGCCTGACACGTAAGTCCACCTCTGTGGCTTTTAAAGTGCTGTCGGTCGTCTCCCTAAATTTTTGTCCCTAGTTCCCGTCTGGAGTGTCCTAGTGCCCTGGCGTTTCTAAGCCCAACTCGTCTCCAACAAACTTGCTTCTCCGGGATTCTCAGCAACAGCCGAACAGGCGGAAACCTGGCGGCCCTTCCTCCGCGACACTCTCCCGGGCCGGGACTCGCGGCCACCCCTGCCACTTGAACTTCTGGACCCCCTTCCTAAATGGTCTCTGTGCTTCCAAACTCTCCTCGCAAATTCTTTATCCACACACCTGCTGCAGCGAAAAGACAATTGGCTGGCTAATTTCAGTCTCTTGCTTAAAGCCCTCTGGTAGGTCCCCGTCACACCTTAGGAGGCCTGGCGTGATCTGCTTTTATGGACAGGTCTGTCCACCACAGATTGTATTTTCCAAAAATGGCTGCAGTCATAGCTCCTATCCCGCCGTGCTCTTGGAGAATGTTGCCACTTCCACCTCAAGAGACAGAGTCTATTTCCACTCCCCTTCAATTTGGGTGGGTTTGGCTGACTCACTTGTTACGCCTGGAATGCGGCGAAAGTGATGCTGTCGCTTCGCAGCTGGGTTATAAAACCAATACAACAGCATCCTTGTTAGCCTTGGAGACCTGAGCCCCGAGGAGGGAAGTCTGAGCGAGATGCCTCAGCTGCTCCTCTCCTGGATTTTCTATATTCCTCCATAGTGTGGCTGCGACAGCAGGAGAGACCACTCCCCTACCCCCAGGCCAGTCTCTCCCAGCCAAGCCCTTCCTCAGTTACTGACCCAAAGAAATTGTAAGAGATAATAAAATGATTATCAATGGCCAGCATTTCTAAGTTTGGGGGTGACAACATATGCAGCAATAAGTAACTGGCACATCATTTTTTTATTTTAGACATTTTAGTGTAGATGAAGTGTATTGCCCTGTGGTTGTATGGGCCATTTCCCCGAAGACTAATGATGTTGAATCCTTTTTCAGCTGCTTATTGGCCACTTGTGTATCTTTGTGAGGTGTCTGTTGGAAGTCTTTTCCCATTTTGTAACTGGAATTTTTTTTAGTGTCAATTTATGAGCTCTTTACATGTCTTGGATATAAATCATTTCTCAGTTTTATGGCTGCAAAGATATTTTTCGAGGTCTGCAGCTTGTCAGTTATTGTCTTTTTTTTTTTTAATCAGTTATTTTCTTAATAGTGTCTCTTGATACGTAGACATTTTAAATTCCGAGGAGGTCATTTAGTAGTGTTGTGCCCAAATTCCAAGACCCCCCAAAGACGACCACCAGAGTCCAGAGTCAAAGCCAAGTGGCAAGGGTCGTTTATTGTCAGGTTCGAACCCAGGCCTCCGTGCAGACGTTACCGGTCACGCTCAGAGACCCCAGCATACTTTCAGCACAGCTTTTATAGGCAAGGACAAACAAGTTACAGAGAAGTTGGGTGAGATAACATTTTGACCCCCTCACACACACCCACACACATACGCACATATTCCAGGAATTGAAGCAAGATGTGCAAATGGTTTCTTGACTCAACTGCCCTCATTTGGTAAACACGGCCTTGTAAAGGCATGAATCACCAGGGGGTCTTAGATATGTAGAGGCCTAAATCATCAGGGAGTTTCAGAACTTGTTATGGGGGCCTTGAAGCTAAGCAGGCCCTAACAGTATGTTTTTTGTTGTTGTTGTTTTGTATCCTGCCTTCCTTAGGAGTTTAGTAAGTCTTCCCTTACTCCTAATCACAAAGATAGTCTTCTGTTTTCTTCAAGAAGCTTTATGGTCCTGGGGTTTAAGGTTAAGTCTGTGATCTACCTCAAGTTAATTTTGTGAATAACGCCAGGTAAGGCTCAAGATTCATTTTTTTCCAAATGGATTTCCACTTGTTTCAGCAGTTTCATTGAAGAGGCATTCCTTTCCCCACAGACTTGACTTGGCGCTTTTTTAGAAAATCAACTAACTAGGGGCGCCTGGGTGGCTCAGTTGGTTGAGCGACTGCCTTCGGCTCAGGGCATGATCCCGGAGATCGAGACCCACATCGGGCTCCCTGCTTGTGTTCCCTCTCTGGCTGTGTTTCTCGCTGTCAAATAAATAAAATCTTTAAAAAAAAAAAAAAAAAAAGAAAATCAACTAACTATATATGTATGAATCCATTCCTGGATTCTATTCTGTTGCATCAATCTATTTGTCTGTCTTCCCACTGATACCACACTGTCCCGGGTATTGTAAGCTTTTTAAATATTTATTTAAGAGAAAGAGTGAGTCCAGGTGGTGTGGGGGCATGGTGAGGAGAGGCAGAGGGAAATGGAGAAGCAGACTCCCAGCTGAAGCCAGACGACAACATGGGGCTCGATCCCAGGACCCTGAGATCATGACCTGAGCTGAAGGCAGAGGCTTTAATCCACTGAGCCACCCAGGCGCCCTCCATATACATTTTCAGATCGTCTTATCTATTTCTTCAAAATAGCCTGCTGGGATTTTGATGGCGATTGCATCAGATCAATTTGGTTTGGCACTCTTTTACTCAGTAATGACAGTCCTTAGTAATGATCCACACACAGGCATGTTTGGCCACATTATATGCCTAAGAGACCTTTCTGTTATTCAGTTTGTGTGTCCTCAGTCCTGTCAGACACTGGCAAACCCTCAGTTTTGTCCAGCACAACTGTATACATAGTGAATGCTTGGAATCTGTCCCTTGCCTGACTTCTTTGATCCCTAGGAGCTACATGGAATGTAAATGACAGAGATCCTTTGTGCAAATGATCACCTGCTAGGTGAGATGTCAGGGCTTACTTTCCACTGCCCTACTCCTCCTGGTGCTTGCAGACCAGTGCTTGGAAAGGCTATCTTTTCTTCCTTTCCAAGAAAGCCTGGCATGTCTTCCCTCTCAGCTGGTCCTCCTTGCCTGGGAGCTCATCTGGCAGGAAATGGCTTGCCCACATTTCTAGTCCTGATTTTAGTGAAGGTTGCACTGAGGTTTTGCTGAGCCATCCAGTCAGCTTTGAAAGAGAAAATTCACATCCAGCAAAGGAATACATTATTTTAAAAGAGTTTATTTCTTAATTTATTTGAGAGAGAGAGATCGCGTGTGAGTAGGGGGAGGAGCAGAGGAAGAAGGACTGACAGATTCCCTGCTGAGTGGGGAGTTCAGTGCAGAGCTCAATCCCATGACCCTGAGATCATGACCTGAGCCAAAATCAAGAGTCAGACGCTTAGCTGACTGAGCCACCCAGGTGCTTGGAATGCATTTTTGAATAATCATAAAAATCTCTTGCAAATAGAGATTGGGGAAGTATATCCCAGTATGATGTCTGAAGAATCAGAGAGATACAGAGTGACTTACTTAGGCTCTCTGTGTTAATTAGTCACCAAGTCAGGCCTGAAGTTGCAACTGAACTAATGTGAGTTCCCTCCTTGGTGAGTTCCAGGTAGAGACTACACCAGGTGGAGTATCAGACAGAAGAAACTTTATTTGCAGCAAATAAGAAGATCACAGGGAGTAACTTCCAAAGCTATAATTTGCGATGCTGTGACTCCCCGAGCAGGGGTGTGTGGGTCTTTTTTATCTGGGGTAAGGATCAATATTCAGAAAGAGGAGTTTTGTCATTGTATGTAGAGGTGGGGATCAAGTCACACATGGATCTTAAGGAAATGTGCCTAAGAGTGCATACATTGTACGTTACGTTAATGAGGTTCAGTTCTTAATCTTAAGGTTGTTAGTTCTAGCCCCACGTTGCAAATGAGTTTGCTTAAAAAAAAAAAAGCTGGAAAGAACTTAAGGAAACAAAGGTGAATGGGTACATGCAGGTGGGCGGTAAATGTCAGGTCTTGGAGTCTTGCTGGTGACAAAACCCACATTCCTAGTTCTCCGTCTCTGGCAGGAGAGCAGTGGATTTTACCATGATGTTTACTGACCAACAGAAGAGATGATAGTATTTTTATAATTGTTGAATCTTCTGTGTTTATACTTTCTCCTTGCCATCTTAGTGGCTGGTATTGTTTTGAGCAGATTCCCTTTGGGCAGAGCTTGATGTGGGCGTGCCTTGGAGAGCTTGTGACCTTACCCCTTCCTGCTACCTGCTCAGCGTGGGTCACTGTGGCTGGCTGGGCTGCCGGTTCCTGCTCCCTTCTCTGTCCTGCCCACTGTCTTCATGATGTCAGTTTCTTTCCCAAGGCCATCAGGCAGTTTCCATTCTTTCAATAGCACTGGCCTTAGACTTGGGCAAGGGGAGACCCTGCCCTGGGTCTTGTGCTTCACAGGACTCCGCTCTGACCCTCATCCAGCTCTCTCCCTCTGTAAGGGACAGGAAGTCTGTGGAATGGAGTGGTCCTGCTCACCTAGTCCCTCTCCCCCATCCTTTAACCCACAGTCTGAGTCCCTAGCATCTTGGGCATTTTATTGCCCAAATGACCCCAGCCCCTTTGTAGAGCCTGTCTGGGCCTCCTTCCTGAGTCTATCCTCCCAAGTGGCCCTAGGTCAAGGGCAGCATACATGGCAACGTGGTAGGCAGACTGAGGTGTCCAGACCTATTCATTCAAGGACCTTGTCAGTGCAGGATGGAGCTGGGAATGGGAAGAGGGGTGGCAAGCCATGGGCTGAGTGCAGAACCCCAAAGGCACTGAAATTTTATTTTATTTTAAGATTTTATTTGTTTGAAAGAGAGACAGCGAGAGAGCGAATACAAGTGGAGGGAGTGGGAGAGGGAGAAGTAGGCTTCCTGCCTAGCAGGAAGCCGGACATGGCACTCGATACCAGGACCCTGGGATCATGACCCAAGCCAAAGGCAGATGTCTAACGACTGAGCCACCCGGGCTCCCCGGCACTGAAATTTTAAATTAAAATCTAGCCTTCCAGAGTGTTATGAAAGTCTGTTTGTCAAGGTGGGAAATAGTACATATTTTATTTAACAGTATGTCAATTTAATGTATAAGTTTTAATATTTAGACATATGGTATGTTGACCTCCGTTTCTTCTCTTGCCCCAGGCTTTGCAACTGTTGAGAGCAGGTCTGTTCTTTATCTTTCCTCCTTTTATTATCCACTCCAACTGCTTCCTGATTTTCACTTGTTAAATAACAAAAATTCAACTGAATAAATTTGAAAATGTAATTGACCTTATCAATCTATTCATGAATTGAACAGCTTCCTGATATCTAGCGGGTAGAGAGATGGCTCTGTTGAGTCAAATGAAGGAAAGATTTTTGAAGAGAGAGAGGAAAAAAGAAAAGGAGGGAGGGAGGAAGGAAGGAAAGAAAGAAAGGAAAAAGGAAGGGAGGGGGAAGGAAGGAAGGGAAAGGAAAGGAAGAAGGAAGGAACGGAGGGAGGGAAGAAGGAAGGAAAAAAGAAAGGGAAGAAGGAGAAGGAAGGGAGGGAGGAAGGAAGGAAGGAAGGAAGGGTGGTAGAGGGAGGGGAAGGAAGGAAATTATTAGCAAGGAATGCATTGTTTAGGCAAGATTGCCCTCCTAAGGGGAGTGGAAGGGTTCTATCAGTAAATTTCCTAGTGTTGACCAGGTAATTCCATATTAACTGGTTACAGTTAAAAGTTATATTCCGGGCGCCTGGGTGGCTCAGTGGGTTAAAGCCTCTGCCTTCGGCTCAGGTCATGATCTCAGGGTCCTGGGATCGAGGCCCACATCAGGCTGTCTGCTCAGCAGGGAGCCTGCTTCCTCCTCTCTGCCTGCCTCTTTACCTACTTGTGATTGCTCTCTGTCAAATAAATAAAATCTTTAAAAAAAAAATAAAAAGGTTACATTCCCGGGGGGTTTGAAACTGCAGTTAGGTCAGGTATTAAGTCTTGGACAGCTGACTTGGCCTAAATAATGCCATTTTGGGCCTGTGGTTTTCTTTTATACACACTTCATACCTCATGTTACCTTTAAAAAAAAGTTAAAGAGGCGCCTGGGTGGCTCAGTCATTAGGCGTCTGCCTTCGGCTCAGGTCATGGTCCCAGAGTTCTGGGTTCAAGCCCCACATCAGGCACCCAGCTCAGCGGGAAGCCTGCTTCTCCCTTTCTCACTCCCCCTGCTTGTGTTCCCTCTCTAACTGTGTTTCTCTCTGTCAAATAAATAAAAATGAAATCTTAAAAAAAAAAAGTTAAAGGAAAACCTACAACCCAGTAAATAAATTGCACTATATCCATATGGTCGAGTCCCTGGCAGCTTCTGAAACAGAATGAAGCAGCTTGATTTAGACTGATTCGGGACAGAGGCCAAGAAAGTGCTCATGGAGGGGAATAGTGCGGAGGAGTGGTAAATGGTGTGCTAACACCTGCTACCCCCTCCCTCACTTCCCTCCAGCCCCATTGAACTTGCTGCTTCTTCAACCAGCTGAGACAGCTCAGCTCAGGTCTCTGTGCTTGCTGCCCCCAGAACACTCTTGTTCTAGATGTCCTGCCTTCACTCTAAAGGGTACCAGAATATGTCACCCCAAAATATACCTCTTTGGAATATGGTTTATTTTGAGCTAAAGGCCACTGAGAACTAGCAGACACAGGAAAAGCTCTAAAAAGCTCTTGTAAAGGAAATTGACATTTATAAATGAAATTTACATTTGTAGAGATGTCTCCCTCTCCCATACCAGAAGAAGTGAACTCTTAATTCAAGAAGTCACTGACTTAAATCCACATAAGGAACCTTACTAGATAACCCTTGCTTACCATACTTCCCCTGGTCACCTTCCCCTATTCCCTGGCCACCTGGAAGCCCCAAATCCCTTCTCTTTTGTTCAGCCAAAGAGCACCTGGCCTCTCCGACACATTTTTTTCTTTGTAAACTCTGGGGTAGGGTAACTAAAACTTTTATTCTCTTGTAAATCTGTCTTCTGTCAGTTTAATTCACAGGTCCTTGCTACCAAACCTCAGAGGATAGATACAATTCAAATATTACCTTATGAGATGCCTTTCTGGACTCCTCTCCCTGAGTGTCCTTTATTTTCCTCCAGAGCACTTCCCGTCCTCTGACATCTACATCTAGTTGTGTGTGCCTCATCTGTCTCTGCTAGAATGTAAGCTGGAAACTTTGTTTTGTTCAAACACTTAAAGTAGTGCTTGACATACAACAAGCACTCAATAAATACTAGGGGCGCCTGGCTGGCTCGGTCGAAGGAGCATGCAACTCTTGATCTTGGGTTCGTGGGTTTGAGCCCTCCATTGGGTATAAAAATTACTAAAAATAAATCAACTTTAAAAAATGCTTATTAAACAACACATGTGTAAACAGTATATGGCATATATAAGGCGCCTGGATGGATCAGTTGGTTGAGCATCTTATCTTTAGTCTCAGCTTCAGTCCTGATCTCAGGATTGTGAGTTCAGGCCCTGCAGTGGGCTCTATGCTGGCATGGAGCATACTTTAAAAGTACACACACACACACATATATGCCTGGCAAAGTGCTGAAAGGGTATATAAGAATCAAGTATAGTGGTTGTCTCTTTGAGAGGAAGGAGGAGACTATTTTCATTTTATCTTCTTTTGTGGTGCTTGACTTTGCCCACTGCATATAATACTTATTTTTAAAATGATTTTTTTAAGTGCCTTAAATTCATCAACAGGAAGAAGAATTTATTTTACTTTATTATTTAAACAAAAAAAAAACTTTTTTAACATTTTATTTATTTATTTGACAGAGATAGAGAGAGAGTGAGATAGGGAACACAGGCAGGAGGAGTGAGAGAGGGAGAAGCAGACCCTCTGCTGAGCAGTGAGCCCGCTGCCGGGCTGGAACTGGGGACTCTGGGAACATGACCTGAGCCGAAGGCAGACACTTAACGGCTGAGCCACGCAGGCACCCTAAATAATTTTTTTAAAAGTAGGGATGCCTGGGGCACCTGGGTGGCTCAGTGGGTTAAAGCCTCTGCCTTCAGCTCAGGTCATGATCTCAGGGTCCTGGGATCGAGGCCCCCATCGGGCTCTTTGCTCAACAGGGAGCCTGCTTCCTCCTCTCTCTCTGCCTGCCTCCCTGCCTACTTGTGATCTCTCTCTGTCAAATAAATAAAATCTTAAAAAAAAAAAAAAGAAATCATGTCCTTTAAAAAAAAAAGAGTAGAGATGCCTGGGTGACTCAGTCGGTTGAGCGTCTGCCTTCGGCTTGTTCCCTGATCCCAAGGTCCTGAGGTGGAGCCCCGCATCAGGCTCCTTGCTTGGTGGGGAGCTTGCTTCTCCCTCTGCCTGCCGCTCCCCCTGCTTATGCTCACGCAACTCTCTCTCTCTGACAAATAAATTTAAAAAATAAAAAGAATTTTAAAAATGTGGTTCGGGGCGCCTGGGTGGCTCAGTGGGTTAAGCCTCTGCCTTCAGCTCAGTCTTGATCTCAGGGTTCTGGGATCCAGGCCTGAATCGGGCTCCCTGCTGAGCAGAGAGCCTACTTCCTCCTCTCTCTGCCTGCCTCTCTGCCTACTTGTGATATCTCTCCCTGTCAAATAAATAAATAAAAATCTTTAAAAAAAAAATGTGGTTCAGTCCTGTGATGTAATTGATTTTATTTTACGGGAATGAAAAGCAAAGTATGATCAAATGGGACCACACGGATGTTGAGCAAAGAAAGTTGCAAAATACAATAAGCAAATCTATAGTGACAAAGAGCAGATTACCAGTTGCCAGGGGGTGGGAAGAAGGGGGAAACAGGAAGTAATTACTTAATGAATGTGGGGCTTTTGTGTGATGAAAATATTTGAAATTAGAAGTAGTGATTGCACAACATTGTGAACACACTAAATGTCCTGCACTGTACACTTTAAAATGGTTAATTGGGTCACCTGGGTGGCTCAGTTGATTAAGCAACTGCCTTCCGCTCAGGTCATGATCCCGGAGACCCGGGATTGAGTCCCACATCCGGCTCCCTGCTCGGTGGGAAGCCTGCTTCTCCCTCTCTCACTCCCCCTGCTTGTGTTCCCTCTCTAGCTGTGTTTCTCTCTGTCAAATAAATAAAAACTTAAAAAAATAAAATAAAATAAAATAAAATGATTAATTGTGGGCGCCTGGGTGGCTCAGTGGGTTAAAGCCTCTCCTTCAGCTCAGGTCATGATCTCAGGGTCCTGGGATCGATGCCCACATGGGGCTTCCTGCTCAGCTGGGAGCCTGCTTCCTCGCCCGCTTCCTCCTCTCTCTCTGCCTACTGTGATCTCTCTCTCTGTCAAATAAGTAAATAAAACAAAAAAAATTGTTAATTGTAGGGGCGCCTGGGTGGCTCATTGGGTTAAGCTTCTGCCTTCCACTCAAGTCATGATCTCAGGGCCCTGGGATCGAGCCTAAGTCAAGCTCTGTGTTCAATGAGAAGTCTGCTTGAAATTCTTTTTTTTTAAATATTTTATTTATTTATTTGACAGAGACACAGCTAGAGAGGGAACACAAGCAGGAGAAGCGAGAGAGGGAGAAGCAGGCTTCCAGAACTCTGGGAATCATGACCTGAGCCTAAGGCAGACACTTAATGACTGAGCCACCCAGGCGCCCTCTGCTTGAGATTCTTTGTCTCTCCCTTTACCCCTCCCCCTCTCTAAAATAAAATAAATTAATAAAATCTTTAAATAATAAAATGAGTTCATTCAAGTTTTAGAAACTAAGCAGCTGTGGGGGCGCCTGGGTGGCTCAGTGGGTTACAGCCTCTGCCTTTGTCTCAGGTCATGATATCAGGGTCCTGGGATCAGGCCCCCCCTCGCGCTCCCTGCTCAGCAGGGGAGTTTACTTTTCTTTTTCTTCCTCTCCCTGCTTTGCTCTCTCTCTCTTAAATAAATCAATAAAATCTTTTAAAAATAAATATATAAGCATAGAGAATGTTACCATTTACATAAAGTTTAAAGCACAAAAAAAACCAATATTATATTTCATTTTAGGATACACAGGTCTATAGTAGAAGTATAAAGGAATGCAGGGAAACCAGAAACACTAGATTCTAGAAAAGGTTACCTCTGGAGTTTGGGAGGTGATCATGACCAGAAAGGTTATACAAGGCACTTCCACTGTATTGGAAACATTTTATTTTTTTAAAATTTTAAATGCTTTTTAAAGTAATCTCTACATCTAATGTGGGGCTGAAACTCATGACCAAGATCTTGATACTATTAAGAATCACATATTCGGGGCACCTGGGTGGCTCAGTTGGTTGAGCGGCTGCTTTCGGCTGAGGTCATGATCCCGGAGACCCGAATCAAGTCCCACATCAGGATTCCTGCTCAGCGGGAAGCCTGCTTCTCCCTCTCTCAGTCCCTCTGCTTGTATTCCCTCTTTAGCTGTGTTTCTCTCTGTCAAATAAATAAATAAAATCTTAAAAAAAAAAAAAAGAATCACATACTCTACTTGACTGAGCCAGCCAGGTACCCCAGAAACATTTTATTTCTTTTTTTTTTTAAAGATTTTATTTATTTGACAGAGAGAAACACAGCCAGAGAGGGAACACAAGCAGAGGGACCGAAAGAGGGAGAAGCATGCTTCCCGCCGAGCAGGGAGCCCAATGTGGGGCTCCATCCCGGGTCTCCGGGATCATGACCCGAGCCTAAAGCAGTCGCTCAACCAACTGAGCCACCCAGGTGCCCCAACATTTTATTTCTTAAGCTGAGCAGCAGGTGCCTCGTGTCTGTGTGTGCGCATGTGTGAGTGTATACATAATGTACTTACTTTGTTTTTAGAGAGGGAGATGGGGTGGGGCAGAGGGAGAGAGCAAATGTGGGGCTCCATCTAAAGAACCTGAGCGGAAACCAAGAGTCGGATGTTCAACCAGCTGAGCCTCCCAGACACCCCCATATATGTATATTTTATATTCTTCCATTTGGTATGTCTAGAATATTTTTTTAAGTTTTTATTTTTTATTCATTTACTTAAGTAATCTCTACACCCAATGTGGGGCTTGAACTCACAACACTGAGATCAAGAGTCATACGCCCAGCCAGGCGTCCCTGTCTAAAATGTTTTCTAAGCAATACAAAACTTCACACACCTCCAGCCTGTACATTTCCTTAGGATCCTGTTACCTGGTAAACTGTGTCACTTCCATTCATATGTTGAAATCCTAACCCCCAGTACCTCTGAATATGACTGTATTTAGAGAGAGGATCTTTAAAGCAGTCATAAATGAAAATGAGGCTATTAGAGCAGGCCCTAGTTCAGTGTGACTGGTATCATTATAATTAGGACACAGACTTGCACAGAGGGACAACCATGTGAGGACACATCAAGAAGAGGGCTATCTGGGGCACCTGGGCAGCTCATTCGTTAAACATCTGCCTTCCCCTTGGGTCATGATCCCAGTGTCCCGGGATCAAGCCCCCCATCGGGCTCCCTTGCTCCTTGGGAAGCCCGCTTCTCCCTCTCTCACTCCCCCTGCTTGTGTTCCCTATCTCGCTGTGTTTCTCTCGGTCAAATAAATAAATAAAGTCCTAAACAAAAAAAAAAAAAAAGAAAGAAAGAAAGAGAGAGAGAGAGAAAGAAAGAGAAAGAAAGAAGGGGGCTGTCTACAAGCCAAGGAGAGAGGCCTTGGAAGAAACCACTCCTGTCAGCACCCTGATCTTAGACTTCTGCCCTCAATAAATGTGGGAAATAAATTTCTGTTGTTTAACCCCTTGCAGTCTGTGGTACTTTTTGTGATAGCCTGAGTAGCCTCCTTGGATTTTTGTCTTCTGCCTTCCCGTGCCACCCCATTCCCGGCCCCCTCCATCCCCCTTCCCCATAGACCAGAGCATCACCTTTCCACTTCCTATTCCGCACGTTATTCCAGGCTAAGTGACTTCCTGGTATGTTTAACCACCAGAGCAGACAAATCAAGCACAGAAAAGAGTGGGACCTGCCATTGACTGAAAGACTGATCTCCCCATCTCCTGGTTTTAGCATTTTAAATACTCTCTACACCCAGAGTGAGGCTTGAACTCATGACCCTGAGATCCAGGGCCAGCCAGGCACCTCTTGTTTTTAGCGTTTTAAAAACCCATCTTCAGACTGGCAGGGAAAATGCCAGGAGCTTGGAGAACTGTTTGGGCTGACCCAAGGCCTGGGATGGGGGTTAGGGGGAGTGGGAT